>NCKU01003695.1:0-14338 GCA_003675995.1 Dinothrombium tinctorium | reverse complement strand
AATATGTAAGAATGTGCTAATTTTTAATTGATTCAACTTGTTGATTTATAATTCAACAAAATCTTATCAATCAATACAAAATCATTCTTACGTAATATTTCACACTTTTTTCTCGTTAAATATGAACGAATGTTGCCATTTCAATTTTAATTTCAGTTTTCACAATTTTCAGTTTAGTTCCTAAGCAAGAGAAATCGAACCAAAAGCATCCTTTTTGTTTAAGATAAAAATTTTTTATTCTTTTAATTCTTTTTTATTACTTCGTTCATCACTTTCATAAAATCAAATAAACAAGTAAAAGTATTTCAAACAAATGTAAAATATAAATGCCATCGTCCCAACTATTAAATAGTAAAATACAGATCTATAACTTGATTTTTGTCTGTTCATTTTACAATTATTACAAAACGACATCTAGATTATTGCTAGACTCTAAAATATATCACATTTAATGTTATTAGCAGAAAAGCTCTTTAATACTGCATTTCGCTAGAGGTTTAAAACGTAAGTGTTCTTCAATATATTGACACAAACATCGAGATTTCTGACAATGACGAGGCGGAAGTGGTGCGGTCGATTCAACACTAGCATCTCCGTGTATCGGAACGTTCAGATCAATTCGTGATCTTACAAAACCTTTCACCCACCGTTGACTGTAACGCAATAAAAGTTTCTCTCCGTATTTCTAAAAAAAAGATAAGATCAAAGATATTTTGTAATCAAAGAGCAATAAGTGCCAACCTCTTTCTGCGATAAACGAGTGGGTGAGCTGCCAGTAATTATGATGTCTGATGCATCTATTTCGTTTTGTGAAAAGTTAAGTGGTGGTAAGGTTTGGTTAGCTGCGGCCGACTCTTCTAATCGCTTATCGTTTTCGAGCATATCATTCAAATATTTCTGTGAAATTTTTTTTAGAAACACTTGACTTAGTGAAGTTATAATAAAAACTTACAATGCAATAACGGACGTCAAAGTAAACAAATGTCAAATTAACTTTATGACAAGACACTTTTCCTCTATCGTCGACGCCAAGCAAGATATTATGTTTAATAAAAGTTTCGTTTACGCGCGCAACTGATCTTTCTAACATATGATATAGCTAAGGATAAAAATAATTCAATAATTTCTCATAAGTTTGGTTTTAAAAAACCTTCAATTTGATCCACATAGTCAAAAATATCCCTAAAGCATTAATTATCAGCCAAAGAACACCTCCACCAAAAAGCGCCATTCCTTTAACACCATTAAAAAGTAAAGATAATAAAACAACGAATCCAAGAGCGATCCAAACAACAAGGATACGTTTGTAAAATATAATGTATAACTTAAAACGATAATCATTCACAAGAATTTGTATTGCGTTCACGTAGTCTTCAACAGTTAACTATTTAAGGAAAAACAATGAAGTAAAGAGTGGGCGGTTAAGAATGGTTTATTGCTACCCTCAGACCAGGAGCCATCAGTTCTTCAGGCACCAATTCAGGTTTAAACGAAGCTGGCGTAGTCCACGCACAATGCGTATTCTGCGGCAAAAGACTAACTATAATATCACCATTTTCTAAAAGAAATGAAGACAAATTTAAGAAAGCACACAAGCAAAGAATTACTTACTGAAAGACTTGGACGAAGATGAAGTAGCTGCGACATTATTAGTCATATCTTTTAACGGAATATTGTGAAGTTGATTGCTAACAGTTGCCGTAATTATTGGAGATTCAACGTTCGGGGGATTCGGGGATTCCATGTTGACGGTTGTGTGTGAAGTTTTAAGTGAGAGCGAAGACGGCCGCTTGATGCTCGGTGGCGGAGGAAGTATTGCGACGTGGTGCTTTGGTGAAAGCGATCTGCTTCTAATCGATCGATCGTCTTTGTGATCATCGCTCGACGGCTGATTGCTTAAAATTTGAAATGATTGAGACGGCTGCAATGTGGCGACCGGTGGCAGAGTGGTCACATTTAAAACAGCGTTGTTTTTATTGCCGTCCGAGTGTTTACACTCTGCGTTTGAGTCGTCGTCGAATTTAGTCCACTGCTTCTGATCGTCGCCTGCGTTGCGTCGCTCGTCGTGCGCGTTATTGCCAATCACGCTTTTGTTCATTTCGATTTTGAACTCGTCGCTCGTCGTTTTTTGCTCAACGATTTGTTCGCTCATGTTTCGCTCGCTTTCCGCTATCTCACGTTTCACCGAAATATTGCTATAAACATGAATATTGATCGAAAGCAGCCGTCTTGAGCTGTCGCGAGCGTCGAAAGAGCGTTTTCACGCTTCGTTGATGGCGAAACCGTCTCGCGTCTCACGAATCGAAAAATTTGCGCCCGAATTCAGAAAACGCGAATTGAGTGAAAAAGAATGTTTTTCGCTTTTCGCGTTTTCACTTTACATTAACCTTGTTTCAACCTGTTTCGGGGGCGTTCACTATTTGCGCGCGCTTCGTGCACGAATCTTCTCGATTCGCGTTTTTCAATTCGTTTCTATTTCGATTTTCAAATATTCGCTGTTCGTTCTTTGTTTGTTTCGTTCTCTCTGTCTTCAATTTTTAATTCAGTTATCGATCGCTTTTGTTTTATGTTCGACTCTTCTCCAAACTTATTCGCTTAACGCATTTTCCACCTACGGTCGCCTTACTAAAATGAATCGGTTTCACATTTCGAAATTTAAAACGCACGAACAATGTAGTTACGATCGCGTTTTAAGTTTTCAATGTATCGTTTGCCGATTAAAAACTCGTCACTTTGTTTTTGTTTCAATTTTATATACACGAACAACTCTTTCTGCTTGAGCTGCTCTTTACAATCGTTTTACTTTTTTAAATTAAATTTTTAAGTAAATATTTTTGTTTTTGCTGTCATTGAAATTGAAGTTATTTTAGGTGAAAAATTAGCGAAAGAGCCTCAAAAACATAAATGGATGGAATAGCATTATCAATCTATCACCTTGAAATACTTTTTTAAATAATTACTTTTACAATGATACTTGAAAATGTCAATTTATTTTAAAGTTTTAACATGGCTCGAAGCTTTGAATGTTAATTTATTTTATTTTTTATTTTATTTTATTTTTTTTTTTATTAGCATTTCTAACTATACAGCAATGAAAATAATTAATACTTTTGAGACATTAGAACAATAAACTGATGATTTCGCAATTCAGTCTTTCCATAGATTCTTCTTTGAGTTCCACGATCAGTTAAATAATTATACCTAATGATGTTCCATAAGTTTAAGCATCTTTTTCAACTCTTTCTGAAATTCGTGGTAAATTAGATTTAATAATTTTTGATGCTCTAGAAGCTATTTTTTCGAAGCATTTTTTCTGAACTGTGTTGAATGAATTAAATATTGCTTGCACTACAGTATAGCAGATGCGATTCAAAAATTCGTAGATTCAATTAATTTGTAGAAAAATTTATTTTGTGTGCTATCATCGTTGATCTCACCAAAAATTATATATATATATATAAGATTTCATTTACGCTCACACATTTTAATTTTTTGATATACTAAATTGAGCTCGGACCGAGAAGACTGTTTCTCATGAGTCCTTACAAATTTACACTCATCTAATTACCAGTTTAGTCTTGATCAAATAATTAGTACCTGACGAGAGCTGATCACTCAATTTTTTTTTTCAAAAAAAAGTGAACAACAGTGTCATCACAGCGAAAACTTTTGAATTATTTTTAAAAATATAATGGGAAAACTATTTGAAGTTTTTTTTCCTCTTAAAATAGTAAATAATAAAATAAAACAACTATATAACCGTAATTAAACAATTCAATTATACTTATAGTACAAGTAGTCGTACCATCAAAAGCATTTAAGTATCTCATTCCATAAATATAATAAAATTTGCATGGAGCAATGCTGGGAAACTTAAAATTCATATTTTATTTAAGATATCAAAATTATAATCGCCCTTTTAGTTGCTCGTATTAAATTATTATTCTCGTGAAATTTTTAATAATTTAATTTTAATAATTTCGATATCGTAGTTTCATTTTTTATTAAACTTTTTGATTTAATTACTTTGATCTAGAAAAAGAAAATTTTGTTTAAAATATTTGTATTTGAACTAATTTTTAAATTAGTTTTTAAAATTGCTTATAAATATTGCAACACAATGCTTTGCAAGTATAGTTTTAAGTAAAATTTTTTTAATTTAAGTTTTTTAAAGTGCGTGAAATTACTTTTAAAAAGTATAAAAACCGGCAAAATGTTTCAGAGCTTCCGCTATAATCCTTTTCATAATGTAGTTGCAAATATATGAGCTCTAGGTATATATAAAGTATAAGAAATGTTTAGGAGCTCACAATCATTTTTCGTTTTATAATTTTTTTTTTCAATTTCTATCTATGCTCCAAAACCTGGCATTTCTTCGACAATGTTTGCTTAACATGAAGCGTTCAGCAAGACCTTTAAAGAAATTTTCAAAATTCATACCGTATATCCTCAGATTATATGCCATGGCACTATACCTCGAGTGAAGAACAATTTGCTTAAAAATGAAAAAAGCACTTTHTGCCACTGGCAACGGTCCCATAGAAAATAAAGGTTACCATGGCACTAAACCTCGAGGTATAGCGACGGGTGGCAGAACCTATAGCGACGGGTGGCAGAACCTCACACTATAGTGCCATGGCATATAATCTGAGGATATACGGTAACTTCATTAACTTCGATCAAGTTGCTTATTCCTCCAAATATATATTTTTCATTGAATGATTGGAATATACGTATGTTTATTTAAATTCAGCTTCCAACGATTTTAGCTTCTTAATTGTCATTTTTACAATTTTTTATGTGTGAAAATTATAAAAGTGATTTAATTTTTCTCTGCAAATCAGTGAAGAAATGGTGTTCCAAAGAAACGCAAAACAATCAAAAGTGAATGTTTTTGCTGTAAACCGTGTGCTGAAGCTGACAATGAAGTTCAGAAATGAAGAATGCTAAACATTTTAAATATTACATATGTATTTAAATATTTAAACATAAGACCGTCAATCAATTTGATTGACGTGAAAGCAGAAAAAGGAGCGATCGTAATGTGGGAAAAGTCCCGTGAAACGCATAGCTCTGCTTTATTAGAACAGAGCATTCGAAGAGTGATCGAAAATGCATTTGGAGTAAGAACGCGAGAAGTGACTCAAACGAAAGACCAACGCACGGCCGAAAAATGACCTCTTCGCCGTCGTTTAAATTCAACGAAGAGGACGTCATTCGAATGATTCTCGAGTTTCTCTCGAATCGAGCATTAAATATCTCGCAAATGTGCGTCGAGCGAGAAACCGGCGTCTACAACGGTCTCTATTCGGATGATTTGCTCTTTTTACGGCAACTGATACTCGACGGACAGTGGGACGACGTGCTCGAGTTCATTCAGCCGCTCACCACTTGCAATGGCTTCGATAAGAAAGCTATATATTACTTAATCTACAAACACAAGTATCTCGAATTGCTTTGCATTCGTTCGGAAGCGTCCCCGTTCCAAAACATGGAAGTGGCGGTCGCCGAAGTGGTCAAATGTCTTAATAAATTAGATGAATATTGTCCTTCGAAAGAAGATTATAATGAACTCTGCTTTCTTCTCACTTTACCTTCGCTCGATCAGCACAAAGACTACAAGAATTGGAACCCAAGCAGCTCGCGAATAAATTGTTTTAATCAAATGTTACCTTTAATAGAAAAATATTTACCGTACGATCAGAATGCGAATGAAATCAAGAGAACATCGAGCGGTGACCGACTTTTACAGTTGATTATCAAAGGCATACTCTATGAATCGTGCGTCGAATATTGTCAGCAACGTGCGACCGCTAACTCAATGAAGGAATCCGAGCTTAATTTCACCAGCCTTTTAGAAGGAACAGGTTTCAGCAGTGCGGATCTCAGTCTTCTTTCTTGGTTGCAAAGCATTCCTCCAGAAACATTTTCGTATCCGTTCGAGCAAAAAATACTTAATGTAGACATTGAGCAAATCGAGAAACCTTCATTAGTTGCTTCTTGGTCGGAAGTGATACTCGCGACACCTATTAAACCGCGTGTATTCCCTCACTCAGCTACTCCATTCACTCGTATGAAGGCTTCTGATTTAATGTCGAAATCACTTACTCCGGGTTTGATCGACAAACTTTCTCAAAGTATTATTGATTTCTCAATTGGTGATGTTGCCGCAATGTCGAGATCATCAATGACCGCTTCAGGGTTCCATCTTTCTTCAGTGACACCCTTGAAGAAATCAATGCAAACATCTGTTGACAAACTATTTGAAGAAGGCGATGTGTTCAATTCGAGTTGTATCGGGACACTGCCAACAATAACAGAGAAGTCCACTCCAACTTCAGTAAAATCTCCTGATACACCAAAGTTTACCGATACACTCGCATCTAAAAGTACATTTGTTTCAGCTGTTTCCAAAGAAAAAAGTGAATCAAATAAAAGTGCCAAAATAGAAGATTTAAATTCACCTGATCTCTGGCGTGCATTTCAAGAGAAGAAGCGTGTTCTGTTAGAAAAGTTACGTGAAGAAGAATTATTATTAGAACGTACATTTTCTCCGTCAAATAGTAATAATCAAAAATTCTTTAACTCGATAGACGAGCAATCGTCACAATCAGCTCATTTAAAAGATAATCAAATTATTACTACTCCTGAAAACCAAGTGGGTCAAAGAAACTTTCCTGGATTAGATCTCTTAACGGCAAGCACACCAAAAGGCAATCGATTAAAGCCTCAGGAATCTTTGACAGGAATGACAAAGCCATCGCCAATTTATCCTTTAAATGACCAAAATATCTCTCTAAAAAGCAACGCAAACAGAAATGTAACACAAATGGCGAGCAACATGTCGGTAAGAAAATGTTCACAATTTTCTCTTTAGTGAAACCCTTTCTTTTGAAAAAGGGAGTTGCAAAGGAAATGATTTATGTGTTATGCACCTTTTTAAAACTTTTTTCAAGCAAAGTAAATGTTAGGTGTATATTAAAGGGCATTAAGGTACTCTAAGAAAGTTTATCGTCGCGATTGGCTTGTTGCACATGTTATCATTTTTGCTTAGTTTGCAGCAACGTTTCACTGAACTGTTTCCTGGTTGATGACTTTCGTTAAATTGTGCTTATCGCTATTATTGAGCTTCGCTTTTTCAAAATTAAAAATACACATTTTCATCATTACACCCCTTTTCGCTTCTCTCTGCTCACCACTATTAAGCAACAAGACGCCTGAGTTAACACGTATTATAAGGCGAAGATTATAAAAAAGTTCAAAATGAAATCATAATATTTTTGCATAACAAAGGATACAGTTGCATATATTATATAACAAATGTGCCAGTTTTCTTTGATTCTTTTGTAGAAGAAAATACCTGTTTTCGTTTACAACTTATCGCAATCAATCGCTCGACACGTGAAATGAACGAGTGTTTCGTAAGTTGTCTGCAATTTTTAGTTTTCGCTTGCTGTGCTTGCAAATTATCACTGTCTCCGAACAATACCCTTGCTTTGTTTCGAATCATTATGATATTTTGCACAAAAAGAAAATGAAAAATAATAGTGAAATTATGTAGAAAATATTTACTTCTTTCAGGATATCGCTTTCTATTTTAAAAAGCAGAATAGAAAAGAGCTAAAGATAAGTTTTTTTATTTTGGCAAAACAGCCGATTTTTCAGCTTTTTGATTTCTGATCAGTGAATCGCGACTCACGAGAACTGTAAATTATTGAAAATTATAGCCTTTTAGAAAATTTTGTGGTTCAATAGAAGTTGTTGTTTTGTAAGTTGCCTCCGCATATTTCATAACCACTATTTCTCTATCCTCTCTTTCTCGCGTGACGTTGCTATCAATTTCCATAATTTTTTGTCCATCTTTGGGGATTTTTAAGTGGGTGTCAATAGAAATTTTCATGTGCAAACAAATTTTGCGCTGTTTACCTTTGATTTCTTGCCTTGAATATCAATTGCTTAGTTGGCTACATTGACAAACGTTTGTTTTCATTCATTTGTTCGCGAATTGATGAAAAATAGCCATAAAAAGTTCTTCAAAATAAATATTTGAATGTGAAGCTTTTCTTATCAAACAATGGATTATTATGCAAAAGGAAGAATTGACGCTCTCTTAAATTGGGAAGCCATACAGGCACGCGATGAAGAAAGCGGCATCGAATCAGTACATCGCCGTCACTTGTCTCAGCATTTACTTGGCCACAATTGGCACGAGGTATGGCTGCTAAAATCGATTAGTAATCGCTTAGCGAAAGAAACAAAGAAAGAAAAATGAAAAGAGATGAGTGATGCGATGTTACTTAATTAACAAAGATGTTTGCGAATGATTTTGAACAATGAAACTATTACCTTACACCTGTTTCTAAAATATTAAAGCTAAGTTTACTTTCACGGTTTTTTCGTTGTTTCTCTCTATTTTCTCTATGTACTCGCGTTTGAATAAACTTCGTGACGATTAAAATTGCCGAATCAGTTTCGCAGTGCAGAAAAAGCGAAAATTTATTATTTAATATTTGAATAGGGGTATAATTTTTTCTCTCTGTGTGTGTGCATTCACAAGGTTTTCCCTATTTGATTTTACTCTTAACTTTTTTTCTGTACGTCTCGTAGCATATTAAAACTATTCATTTTCACGTTTTTCAAGTTGTTCATCACATTTTTTTGCTCGCTTTTCTCTTCTCATCTCATCACTACTCGCTTTCATTTCGGGTTCGGTTTCGCTTCTCATTATCAAATTTTATTAGAACGCAAATGAAATATTGAAATAAATTAGTGCATATTTGATAAAAAATAGTGAGATATCGATCGTTCGAATTAAATTGAATATCAAGAAAAATATTTTCAACTTTTTTATCATTGTTTTAATATAAAAAAACACAAAAAGTGTACTGATTTTTTGTTTTGAATGCTATTTTTTATTTTCACGCCTTTTTAAAAATAAAACGATAACAACAGTGATAAAAGTTGTGTTCATTTTTTGTCAAAAAAAGTGAATATTGAATGAAAAAAAGTATTTATTTCAGTGTTTGTTATGAGCCTTGTATATTGAAAAAGCCAATCAAGTGTGTGTATGTGTTACATCACGCTTCAGGATTGATGCGACTGTGTATTTTTGCTTGAAAACTGAAGTGAAATAGCTTTTTGCTTACCTCAGAAGTGAAAGAGAAAGAAAATAATAATAAAAACAAATCTGAGAGAGAGAGAGAAAAAAAAAACAAACCGCAATCCTCATTTTTCGCCTCAATTCGCTGTTTAAAAAAGTAAATTATTTGCTGTAAACGCAAATCATCTTTCTACCATTCACTGTTTATTACTACTTACTTAACTTATTTACTTATCATGTGTGTGAATGTATATATTCTCTGTCTTTTAAATTGAATAATTTCAATAAAACCATAAACCATTTATAAAAAGTTTTACTTAATCTACCTTTGCTGTGTTTTTTTTTTTATTTGTGTCCAATGAATATGTGGCATAAATCAAATAATCGTTCTCCGTATTTACACCATTTCCGCGTGTGTCCGATACGTGAAGCGATTAAATTACGCAACTTATCGACAAACAGTTTGCCTAATAGTTTATTTAACACGCGTATACCTGTGTTAACTAATTCAACACTTTCGTTAAGAAGCTGTCACGTAAGTCACGATACACTTTTATCTTGTTTTACACTAAATTTAATCTTAATCTAACGTTTCTTTTTTAAAACCATTTCTATCGTGACATTTCTATATTTTCATTGTTTTTGCTTACGATCAATATAAATTTAATTGTCAAGTTTAAAACACGATTTTGTTTATTTCATTCTACGCTTTGTCGTAATAGTTTACGACAGCTTAATCTTTTAGCTTTAATCTTTTCTTGTAGCAAAATTTTACCTTTCTATTTCTGTTAATTGAAAAACAGCTTTTTTCTATGTTTACGTTCGCATTCATTATTACTTTACTTAGTTTCTGTCCTTGAATTAGCATAATTCATTTAAATTCATTGTTTTTACTTTCACATTTAAGAAACAATGGCGAATAGCTTCTTATTTAAGCAACTTACACAATTACCGTGTAAATAGAAATTTTGCGCTTACTCGCTATTATATTCGAATAAATAATATTAGCGCCTTTTTTCAATTTTGACTGTCAAAAAAATTATTTCCGTGATATTTCGATTGCATAATGTTCATTCTTTGCCATTGCTTTAGATTTATGTTTGAATAAACGTTTATTAGGACTGTTTAATTCGCTTTTTTCGCTCGAAAAAACGCTTCGTTTCTATAAATAATTCTAAATCAAGCGTTTCTTCAAACAAATTGCTCTCTTTGTACTTATTGTATTCTATCTTCAATCATTTTTTAGAACTTTTATTTCTGCATCTTTTTTTTCTTCTTGTTCTTGTTTACGAAAATTGTCTTTTCTATAATTGACTATTATTGTGAACAAGTCATTTTTTAAAAAATTTTTCTCATTTTCATTCCTATCTTCTGTTTTTGCTTTGTTAAAATTAAATCGATTTACATTCTTGCATTTTTCTTAATGTTATTATGCGAATTTTAAAATTTTTTTAATTCAGTTGAAACGCGATATTTTTTTCATTTCTTTCCGTTATACAAAGTTAAATGTAAATTAAGCTTAAAATTTGTTTAAAATAACTTTTTTTGGTCATTAAAAATGAATGTCAAGTCTAAATTTACACAAAAATGCTGTAAAATCCGCTGAAACCATTCGAAAAAAAAAGTTCAATCCTCAACTCAAACGAAAAAATAACAAATAATGAGTTCGCATTTTTTCCCAGCTATGTTTATTTCGATAAAAAATGCTGTTATGCTTTCACACGTTTCACGAAACACAATTACATATTATTTAGCAAATGAATGGAAGAAATTTTTTTTTACAATGTTTTCAGAGCTCGTTCTACCCTTTGCACAATTTTGCATAATGCTTATGTAGAACATGAAAAATAAAAAGAAAAATTTACGCGTAATTTCGAATTTACTTAAAAGTCGATAAATAAATGTATGATCACGCAATGCTGCACCATGCTTTAAAAGCGAAAAATGAAATAAATAAAATTTATAGCAAATTATACTCATCATTGCTATTTACAGTATTCGACAATTATTTTCTTCTAGACATTATCTAATTTGAAAGCATGAAATGCAAAAAAAGGGTTTGAAAATTATTTATCATCTATTAACAATTGATTGCTCACGTATACCTAATATTCGTGCATTTATTTCGAAAAGTGTTAAATTTTGGATAATTTTTTGATTCTTTGAATTCATTTGCTTAATTTATAGTGTGTTCAATTAAAAACTATCAAATGCAGTATGTGATCGCAGTTAGAGACAGAAAAAAAAATGATACTCATTTAGTTGAAAGCATTGATTAAATTTTTAAATTTTGCTTCACACGCGAGAACGATATTAAAAAAGAATGGTGACAATTGATGGATTGGCAAAAGAAAAGCAGAAGAAGAAAAAGTTGTCATTTCGCTTGAATGCTTTGTAGAGAAAGAAAATAAAAAAGAATTTAAAAAATCGTAGCAATTAATTGCGAAGCGCGATGAACAACACTTGGTACATTTTAAACACAAGGTTAAAAGTATATTGTGCTTAATTTCTATTCAACGATTAGTATACTAAAAATACAAAGAAAGTGGTGAATGAAATTAAGTGCTTGCGTAAAGCAAACAAATTAAAATATAAAACGAGAATAATGAAATTCAGAGAAAATATTTCTTTTTTATTTGAACCTAATTAATGCAGTTTTGAACTTATTCTCAGTTTTGATAATTTCTTTTCTTTTATGTATATAAGCAATTAAAAATTCATAATGCAAAAACTTAATTCATACTGCACACTAAAATTTAACACGCAAGCTATTTTTCTGTATAGTGCCTGCAACGATATGCTTCGTTTCGTTTTCCTTTTTTAAGTCTTTTTTTTCTTCTTAAATTTTCTTATTTTATCGCTTTAAAACTTTTCTCTGCCTTTTTTGCTTTCCACCACTTCTTCACACTTTACTCCAAATTGTTGTCGTTTACCATTTTTCACGATCGCGTCTCATTTTAAATCTTTCATCGAAACGGTTAACTTGCGTTTTGCCCTTTGTTTTCAGTGAATGTATTCGCTTCAAATCCTTGCGATTAAAGAATTGATAATGCAATAAGTTTTCTACCTTTTTTCCATCTTCTTTTTTTTATATTTTCTTTGTCACTTTCAAAATGCCAATTAATTACGCAAAGGTATCAAAGCTTTAAATGTGTTTCAGCATTTCAAATCAAGTAAATTTTCATAAATCACTATAATTTTCTTTATAGCACGGTCCGCAATCGAAACGAAACACAACCGTGAGTGAAGCAAGTACAAATGGAAAGAAACCGCAGTTCATACCATTTACACGGCTGGAGGACGCGCAAGCCATACGAGCTGCCGAATTTCATCCTAGCGGACATTTGTACGCCATTGGGTCGAACTCAAAAACTTTGCGCGTTTGCAGTTACCCACGTATTCAAGAATTAAAAGCTATGAGGTAAAAATTTCTTAATCATAACTTTCTCCAACAAAAATTTTTTGTTGATATTTTTAGGGAGGATCACAAGCCCTATCAACCAGCAGTATTATTCAAACGATTCAAACACCACAAAGGATCCATTTACTGTCTTGCATGGAACATTACCGGCGATTTACTTGCCACTGGATCAAATGATAAAACCATCAAATTGATGCGATTCAATGCGGATGTTTGCGATGTCGAAGGTGGCGAGGCAGAGCTGACAATGCACGATGGCACTGTGCGCGACATGTGTTTTATGGAAGATTTGACAAACCGTTCCAGTTTGTTAATATCTGGCGGTGCTGGAGATTGCAAAATTTATGTTACCGATTGTGAAACAGCGACACCGTTCCAAGCTTTGTCTGGACATTCTGGTAATATATTGTCTTTTATAGGAAAATTAATCAGCTTTATATTATGAAAGGTCACATTCTTTCATTGTATACTTGGGGTGGAGCTGTTTTTGTTAGTGGGTCACAAGATCGAACAATGCGATTTTGGGATTTAAGAACACGAGGTTGTGTCAACTTGATTACTGCACCCCCATCTTCTGCACATGGCCCTGGTATGATAAAAATTTTCAAAATCTCTCTTATCTTCTATCAAATTTAAAGGAAGTCCAGTAGGAGCTGTTTGCGTTGATCCTTCTGGTCGCTTACTTGTTTCTGGTCACGAAGATTCAACTTGTATGTTATACGATATTCGTGGAGGAAGAATTATACAAACATTCAGACCACACTCTGCTGAGATTCGAACTATTCGCTTTTCAGCCAAAGCATACTATTTATTGACTGGTGGCTACGACAACAAAATCGTATTGACCGATCTTCAGGGTGATTTGACGCAACCTTTGTCTAGTGTTGTAGTAGCCGAGCACGCTGATAAAGTTATACAAGGCAGATGGCATCCGACTGATTTTACATTTTTGACTACTAGTGCCGACAAGACCGCCACACTTTGGGCTTTGCCTAACTGAATTTAAGCCATAATTTCGCTTTGAATCTCAGGAACTGTATTTTTGATTTAACAGCGAGATAGTAACCTCACAGCACTAAATTCGCTGCTTACAGGCAATGTGTTTAATTGTAACGCTTGAGTGATGGCTTTTTTATTTGCAAAGTGCTGAAAATGTTTGTCTTTGGCATTCCAGTTGCTTCGTGATAAAACAAATGTTGTCACGACCACACTCTTTATGGGCTTTTTATAAGCACTTAATGATTGTTAAGCTAAGAATTCATTTGTTACTTCAACGACGAATTATCACTCTCTGTTTAAAGTTTCTACTGATTTTCTTTAAAATTTGAACTTTATAATTTTTGTTCGATCCTTTGAAAAAATTAACTTTATTTTCACAAATTGTTTTTTATTTCAATTATTTTCAGCAACACAATTTATATATTAACTTAATTTCTGTTTCAGTTTAAATAGAAAAATTGATCTATAAATTAATAGTTTTTTCTTTTTGTCAATAAAAGCAACTTTGAAGCAAAAAGCTAATAATGCATTAAGCAATACTTTAAGCCTTTTCTTTAACTTATATCGTTTTTGGTAATATAATGAAAATGTCATTATGAGATATTGAAAAAACTTAATAAGTGGACATCGACGATCAAAATTTTCATTTATCTTTTATTGAATAATTCCTCATTCATTTTCTTATTTAAAAAGATTTTGAAGCCATATAAGGTAAATAGTTAAATTCATTTGTGTAAAATGTAAGGAATTTTAGGATTTTCAGCGATCTTTTCAACGCGTTCTGCAACCTGTAACAGCGCTGTGCTCTTTTTCATTTG
>NCKU01003694.1:0-14340 GCA_003675995.1 Dinothrombium tinctorium | reverse complement strand
TGAAAATAAGGGGTCAAAGCGCGAAATGAACCCCAAAATTCTTTGTAATATTGAAAATGAAGCAAATGAGAACTTTAAAATATTTGATTTGTTACATGCGATAGCATCAAAATTTAACACCACAATGAATATATATTATTTCATTACTAAAATTCATCCATTTTGGAAGTCATCAAGAACTCAAATAATAAGATGACCAAATGGTGCAGACTATAAAAAAGCAATGCAACATAGTCAGATACATTTTTCATTTTACTAGTTTTTTGAAAAAAATCAAGGCTTATAAATTATACATTTTTATATAAATTTTTTTTCAAATCCAACTTTTTGTATTAGATATGTTAAGAAGATAATATTAAAATATCCTGAACAAAAATTCTTCATAGCTTGATGAAAACATCGAGAACTAATTTCAAAAACAGTCGCCAAACAAATTCTTAATAATTATTTTTGCGATTTTAGAAAACAAGCTCAAAAACTTAATTCAACTGTTGAGTTTTTAATTGTATACTTAGCATAGAGTACATTTTTAATTAAATTAAAAATTTTTTTAAATTTGATCAATTTCTAGGGAGTTATCGGCATTTATAGCAATTCTAGATTTTTACGGGACGCATGATATATTAAGTTTGCAGATTAGATGAATAAGAAAGCAAAACGTTCTATCATTGACTGAATGGGCATTGCGTTTATTTAAATATGACACATTACTGTAATCAGTTGAAGCGACAACATCATTACGGAAATATCTGAGTTATGCAAAAAGTTTGTAATATTACAAAAAAAAGTGCTTCTTTAAAAGATTTTATCTATTTGTCAAAATATTTTAAAATTCTCAACAAATTTTTCTTTCGGGCTATAAAATTTTTTTTCGATATTATTAAAGTAGAAAAACATAAAAAATATTTTGTCAACAGAAGAGCAAAAGTTAGTACAACATCTTCGGCATGTGAAACACCACAGACAATTGAGTTTTGCAATCTCCTAAAAAATCTCATGTTGCCATATTTGAAAAGAGCCAATTTTTAAAAACTTTACAAGTTACAAAAACTTTTACAAACTTTACTTTTTTAAAACTGCGAAAGAAAATATTTTTTCCTTCATTTTTATGTAATTAACACAAACAATATGCTCAAACGATTTAAAATTTAAAAATTTTTTCAAAATTCAATTTTTCACTTTATTGCCTCCAATCGCCGAGTTAAGCAATGAATAAAGCAAAACTTATTTATGCGATTAAAGTATACACAAACGAATAAATTTCAATCTGGAGCAGATAAAAAGATGAAATATTTTAGAAAGATTAGCTTAGCCTAGAAAGATGAAGTTTTTCTGAATGTTTGAAAAAACTTTGAATTACAATGAATTTAATTTAAAAAAAAAGTTTGTTAATGAAAATTCAAGTTTTATTAATTTTGAAATTCAGTCAGCGCTTCATGAGGTTTGGTTAAATTTGCTCTTCGATAACAAGTTGTGTGACTTTAAATTTGAGTACTTCCCTTCTCTCTCTATCTAATGAATGTTAAATTTTATCATTTTTCATATGTTTTTAAGTAAAATTCATTTTTTAAATAGCTTTAAAGTTTTTTTCTTTTTAATAAAACCAACAATTAAAAAAGCTTCAAACTAAAGTTCATTTTAAACTTCAAAGTAAAAAGTTTTTAAAGCCAAAAAAAATTGGTGCACCTCCTTATTATACTCATTATTACAATAAAGTGATTTAATTTAATATTTATAGCAGGCAATTATGGAAAGGATAAAGATGCCGCCGAAAATGCTAATCACTTCATTTTTTTGTCTCTCTCTCTCTCTCTTTTTCGTATATCGGAAAACATTGAATTCAAAATTTTTGTTTTTAATTTATAAATTTACAAATTTTATGTTTATTTTGGATAATAACTTGTAATAAGCTGTTTGATGTTAATCAAACTTTGTCCTACTTTACACACCTTACCACTTTGCCTGCTTGTATTCGAATTTTTTTGTTGATTTTTATTTACAAATTCGTAAAGGCTTGACGCATTGCAGCTAAAACTCTGCTTTCTTTCTTTTTTACTTATGGTTTACACGAAGTATCTAATTTCCAGGCTGAAAATTTTTTTACAATCAAAAAATTTTTATTTTAAGCTTATACATAAAATTTAATAAGAATAATAAGAAAGAGCGTAATGTGAACAACGTTAAGCAAAAAATTTTCGCATTTTGTTAGAATTTATTCAAAGTGATAAAAATTTTTGTAACTCAATGTTAAACTTCTATGTAGAGTTATTGATAAAATTGACAAAACTAGTCAAACATTGAAATTAATATGGTTTACCTCAATTATTTAAAGAATCTTAAGAAGCAAAATTTTTATTTTAGCGCCAATTGAAATTTGAATTTTATTGATTTTCTGTGTAATTTTGAATTTTCTTCGACTTTTGAGAGAAATAACTAATTTAATTATGGTTTGAAATTAAGATGCTACAAGCGAGTATCAATTAGAAACCATGAAAAAAAACGCCGAAATTACAGGAACATATTTTGAAGATTGTTAATCGTGAGAATAAGCGAAATCAAAACACGTTGAGCAAGTTGTTTGAGAAATTCAACTCTCACGTTCAATAATTTGAATGCGATGTCTTTCATCATTTTTTTTCGAGCAGAAGAATGTCGCTTTGATTTGCTCATTTAAAAAATAATTTAAATCATATTGATAGCATCTTTCTCAATAAAACTTGCCAAAAGTGACAATCGGTCGCTTTTCTATTTACTTTATTGTGTAAACACGATACACTTATTCTGGACACAAAAAAGCAAATAACGAAAAGCATACTTCGCTGCAATATCTTACCTTTTTTGTGTGTTTAGAGAATTGCTTCGCCTAACAATTTTCTCATGTTTCATCGAATTGAGAGAGCGAACTGAAAGACAAAAAAAAATAATTTGAATCGATCGCTTGAAGCATTTTTAAAATTGTGAACAAATGGAAATCACGTTATGCTCGTTATTTTCGCTACATCTATCGAGAATATGCTGCTTGACTTATTTGATTTATAGTTTGATTTAGGTGATTGAAACAAATTTCAAACTTCGTTATATAAAAGCGAAATGATCATAAAACTTTTTCTTCGAAAATTTTATCATCGCAATTCAATATTAAACAATTGCAGCAAAAAAGAAATTTAATTAAATTTCCTAATTTTTGTTTTCTTCGTAAATTTTTTCATAAATCGATATTGTTTTCGAAAAAGCAAGCTAATCTTTTGACCACATCTTAAATTTTGAAATTTTAATTAAAAGCTAAACGCTAACATAACAACATAACATAACCCAAATTGAAACAAGCTTTGCGCTTGAATATTACAATGCAGAAAACTTGATGCTAACTTATTTCTTCCTCTCGATTGCTCGCTATATTCTTTACTTTGCGAATTGTTTAACTTAAAAGTTCTATTATTCGGCTTAATTCATTTCGATAGTTTTTAAACAATGAATTTGGCCAAACTAGAAGAAGGCGTGTCTCGATACGGAAATTGTTTATTGACCTTTGCTTTATTGAATTAAACAATAGATTTTTGAAAAAAGGAAGAACGACGAGCATTCATAAACAATGTAGAGAAGCGGATACCAATAGAGTAGTTCAGTTTTATCACGATAATGCACAAAACATGTAATTTAAACAAGTGCACAATGAATGAATGAATGGATGGCTGGATGGATGGATGGATGAATGAATGAATGAATGGATGCGATCATTCGTTGAAAAGAGATTGTGTTAACTTCGCAAACTAGAGGCTGGTATCGCGAATGCAGCCAGGATCTTGCTGCACTATTTTTCTTTTCTCGATGGCACGCATTATCTTCCTTCGCGGACCTAATGGCAGTCCTAAACTTTTGAGGTCATCTTCGTTAAGCAGCATCAACGCTTCGAGATCGATTTTCTCCTTTTGAAACAATGGCATGTATTCAGTCACACTGTTCGCAGCGAGAAACAAAATGATCGGTGGAGTAGTCGAACTGCGAACCATCATCTTCTCGACCGCATCATCCACCTCGTCGAGCAGAGCATCTTCTTCCTCGTCCCAGTTGGCGTGCGTACTCATCACCGACATGGTGGCGTTTCGTTGAGCTAAGCTGCCCGCGCTGCCGATACTATCACTTCCACCGCCCGAACCGGACTCGTTTTTGGAATATTTTTCGCTAACTTTATTATTATTACTATTTGACTTTTGCGAAACACCGTTGGAACTCTCGATTTCGGTCTCGTGAATGGCAGCACTTTTTTTACAATTCATCGGTATGATGCCGTTTTCGACGAGACTATTTTTTCGAAACGCGACCGAACCGAAGCCTGGCCGTTCGAAAATACTTGACTCCGGCGGTGTTACAATGTCGTCGCCGATGCCAGAATCCGCGAAATGACTCATGAAATCGGGCTCCGAAAATGTTCTCATTAAAGTGCATTTTTTGCTCGTCAAATTATCGTCAAAACCAGACTTGAATAAGTCTCTCAAATGAGGTCTGCAGTTGTAATTCTCGTTTCGCAATTCGACTTCGGGTGCGCTTTTACAATCGGACTCGTTCACGTTGTTGTTGTTGCTGCTGTTATTGGTGTTGTTGTTTGTTATCTGTTGATATTTGCGAACATATAAAATTTCATTATCTCGCCTTAACCCAGTTAATGAGCGCACCGATGATTTGCTATTTGGTCCGTTGCTTAATGTCTCTCGCACTTTGAAATCGCTATTCGTGGACATTGTGTCTGTTAGTTGCTTCTTCAATTGTACTTTGCGCGAAACACCGCCGAAACCTTTCACTTTGGTGCTTGTCATCGTTCCATTGTTGACAATTTCGGAAAATTTGAACGAAGATGTATTTGTGTTCGCTGGCAAAGCTGCGAGCACCGTGTCGCGTTTGAGCGTTGCGGTCAACGAGGCGATCGGCTCCAGAAGTCGTTTTCGCTGCTTCAGCAAATGCTTCTCTTCTCTTTCCGCTTTTTTACTCGCCTTTTTGTGCAACTTTTCGTAGTTTTTAATTCTTTTCTCAGCGTCCGAAATCGCCTTCTCTTTCAACTTTTGCACTACTTTCGGATTCAAAGCGCTCTGCTTGGCCATCACTTGATCCATAAAAGCGAGAATATCGGTTCGCTCTTCGAGAGCAGCTAAATCTTTAGCAGTTTGAAATTCGTTGTTTAACGCCCATAAATTGACTCCGAAATTGACTAGAAACGAAACGCAATTGAAATGTCCATTTTTCGCCGACCAATGCAGCGCAGTATTACCAGTGTAATCGCACCTATCAGGATCGCCGCTTTAGGAAGAAAAAATAAATATTTTCAATTAATCTTTTTGTTGCATATTCATTATTCATAAATTTGAAAAGTTAGCCATGCTTAAACACAATTCGTGAACACCTTTTTTCCTAAAAGTTGACACAATTTAAAGCATCTATGCAAGTGTTGCGAATATTGTTTCCTCGTTTCTGCTCGCTTCATTTCAAAAATTTGTGTTTCGCATTCAATTTTCATCATTTCGCTGCATCGTATGATTCTCTTCTATTCGATCATTAATATTAAACATTGTTTTTGAACGAAAAAACATGTTTCGCTGAAAATATTTTCACTATAAGCATTACGTTAATACAGCGTAACGTTTCCGAATGCTTTCAGTTTTTTCTTTTTGAAAAAATTTGATTTAATAGAAAATTTAATTGAGCGTAGAGCAATGAATCTACAATTACCGAGTGGAAAGTATTTGAAACTCATCAACAAAAAACATTTGCTACAAATTAATGAAAATTGTGGTTTTCTCGTTATACGCATATTAGTTACTTTGTATATATGAGAAGCCATACGCAATTAGCTTTACCTTCTGTTAGAAAAAGAAATTATAATCAAAATTCAAAAGAGTATTTGCTGCGACTTCTTTTTCTCGCACACAATTTAACATTCAAATACTTTAAAAACGAAATAAAAGTTTTCGTGCTTTCAAGAAAAAGCACACACGCACACACACACACACACACACACACAATTTGCTTGTCTGCTAAAGTTAAGAAAATAATATTCGTGACTACATGCGCTTTATTTTAAAAAAGAAAAAAGTTCACATAGTTATTTTTAACGTTTATTTAACCACAACACTTAAATTAGCTTTTTTTCTTACGTTAACAATTAACTAAAAGTATTCATTAAAGAGTATTGTTATGATGCTTTGTTTAAAAAAACGAGATATTCGAAAAAGTTCTGAAGCATTAAAAAAATTTCGTTCAATTCACTTAATTGGCGTTTAAAATAAATCAAAACAAAATAAATAAACCAATAAACAAGCAATCAACTAATTTAATTTAATTAAATGCCAATATTTGAATAATTATTTAAAATTTTGACTGAAATTAGTTTGAATAAATTCTGAGATCAATAAAAAAATTTACTTTTCAAAGTAATTCTAATCTAGTTTAAATTTAAAAAACAATTTTATTTAAATACTTGCTTTTTGCCCTAAATTTAGAAACAAAGCAAAAGGTAAACAGCAGAAAAAAAAATGATCCACTTTTCGGATAATATGGATTAAAATCCAAAGAACAGTAAAAGCAACGACTGAGTATTTGTATTAATCTTTGCCGCGAGAAACAAACAGCAGATAACAGCGCACAATGAAAAAGAGAGACAAAAGCTTATTTAAAAAATGAAAAGCGAGAATTTGAAAAAGGTTATTAACACGACTGGTGAGATTGTGGTGCAAAATGAATCCATTTTAGCATCTCTCGTTTTTTTTATGCTGAGCAAACATGTCGAATTGAGATTTCAAACAACGCGATTACGTTTAATCTTTTTCTTGCGATTTTATTTTTTTTGCGTCAGCTAAAAATTTTCAAAGAGGAAATTTGAAAACGAATCAAAAAATTTTTTTGTGTGAACACATAAATTTTCAGTGAAAGTAAAAATCGAGTAATTTTAAAGCCAATAAACTCGATACTTTGCGTACAAAATGGTTGCTGAATTCTTTATATAAAATGTAGTCGGTATTAAACGAATAAATTTTATCCAATTTGGATTCACGTTGGTCGCAGGAATTCAATTTAAAGTTTTCTTTTTCTTCTCGAAAACGAAGCATTTATTAAACTTGTTAATCAAGAGCAAATATCGCACGAAATACTAAACTATGTTATGAAGCTTTAACTTGTTCACTTTTAGTATTGTTTGCACACACTAAAAATTGAGTTTACTGCTTACATATTAAAGCTTATTGCTGCATTTAAATTCTAAATTACGCTGTGTATCAGTTTTATTTTTCTAAAAAGATTAAAAATTACACAAAAATAAGGACAAAATATATTCGATGAATACACGAGCACACAAAACACACACACACACACACACAAATTGTAAATGATTTATTATTTGCTCAGTTGTGCTAAGTTCCACACTCGAATTGCGTTTCTTTCATTGCTAAACGCTCGAATGAAAGATACAAAAATGAATGAGCAGTGAATTGGCGAAGAGGAGTAAAGTAAATTGATCCGCTTTCAATTGAAGCCATAGCGAGAGGAAGACAAAAGCAGAATGAAAATTTTCATCTGTTCTACAACAAAAGAAATGCATTTTCTGTTTAATTTATGTCTCTTTTCTTTTCTCTTTTCGAAAAAATAAAAGTGAAATGAAACGAGAAATGAAAGAATTTAAAAAAGCAATGAAACTACGAAAAAGTTTTTTCTTCGCCAAATTCAAATTATAAAGTTAATAAAGTAAACAATGAATTCAGTGAATACAAATGTTGAAAATAATGAAAGCTAACGGCGGTGAACGTACCCTCGACCAACAAGAGTGCGAAGAGCCTCGAGCTGACCGTAGTAAGCTGCCCAAATGGTCGGCGTAATTCCGTCCTCGTCGAGAGCGTTGCAATCTTTTCTGGTCGCATCGTTGAGCAAATCCAAAAATCCATCGCGTGCCGCACGATGGTATCTGTCTTTGTCGAGTGTACTCATTGCTCTTTGTCTCTCGCTCTCAACGAATTTTCGCGAACATCTTCAACTTGCCATGTTTTTCTTTTTTTCTTCTGGTCGCCAAAGTCGGTACGCGCAGAGAGAAAAAAAAAGGGGACCACACCTTTGCAAATGCGATCGCGAGTGAACACAATGAAAACACGAGTTGTGCACCGAAGTAACACAATAATGTAAAATCGAAAAGCGAGTGTGTCTCACAATGATAGCAGGTAAACGCAGTGAAAACTCAAGTTAAAAACGCATCGCGTTTCTGACGCAAAACGCACAGCCCTTATTTTAGCGTTGAGCTTTCACCAAATAGAAACGATCGAGGCTCGAAACAAAATGAAAAGATGAATGAATCCATTTCTCGACGAATGAAGAGAGAAGCTTTCGAAAAAAAAGAAAAGAAAAGAAAGAATCCTGTTTTCCGAACGGCAGAAAACAAGAGAACAGAACTCGGCTGATGATTGTCTACCTTTCTCGTACCGTCAATATTTGCCACTTTTTCTCTCGCTTTTCTCGCGTAAAATAAACTCATAATTGTTTGTAAAATATAAATTGCATCTGTCACTTTTAAATATAAACTCCACCCGAAAAAAAATTTCAGCCGAAACCGGCCGGAAAACGGGCGGACATTTTAGGCTGCATGTGTTTGTGTTTGTGTGTGTGTGTGTGTGTGTGCTATGATATGCCGTTAAACTTTTACGACCTCTTATTTTCTAATTCTCTCTACGTTTCTCTCTCATTCTCTCTTTCTCCCGAAAGCGGAAATCAGCGGTTTTTTTTTCAATTTTCAAGCGAGACATGAATTTTTAAACTTTCGCAGGTAAAATATATGTAAGTAAAATAAAATAACTACCATAAAAAAATTTTATTTATAAAAACCAACGGATGTTGAAAACTTTTTTTTTCGTGCGCACATTGTCTAAATACATTTTTGCTTTCATTTTCAGTGAAGGCATTGCATTCGAAGTAAACGCTTCAACTATAATTCGAATGGGCCATAAAAATATATAAAACGACCGTGACAAGAGCGAAGGAAGCGATCATTATTATTGTTTCAATCACTTTTTCGACACGCACAGGTCGAGTGAATTGCATTGTGCGAAAGTCTCTTAACCTTTTTTTAATTCGTAGAAACACTTTTTTTTCACAGTCGCAACTATTTTCTTCAAATTAGCCGCGATCGGTTTTGAAATCATTTCTGAAAATTAAAATCTAAAACACATGCGAAGTTCAAGATGTTTCGAATGAAAAAAAAGTGTCTACCAAACTGTTTAACATCAATTAATTTGCTTATTTAAACAAGCGATACCCGCTGTCTTTTTTCTCCACCACATGATATCATCTTTTGAGTGATTAAAAACGAAATTGATAATAGTTACCGCAAAATTATCGTTAACGAGAGAAACTTTAATGTGAGAATGTTTTAAACGCAGTGAAACAACGGTAATGGCTTATTCGTGCGTTTTCCTAATTTAACTCACTCTGAGGGAACTGTTTTTTTGTGATAAATTTAACTTAAACGCGATGCGTAAGCTTTTACTGTTCTGCGTTTTCTTTGAATTCATTTAATCTTGTCCAATGGCTTCTATTGTTGTTTTTATTGTTATTGTTGTTGTTGTGTTCGAAACAAGAAACAAAATTGTGTTTGTTCACATTTTTTTGTTAACATCTCTTGTCAGAATACCTTTAAAAAAGCGCCAAGTTTTCTTTTAATTTGATTACCGCACGATACGCTGAGCGTGAAAAAGCGTTTCAAATGATGTTTGTTTCGTAAACGGGCGTGTTTGATAGTATTCGCTGCCAGCCGAGTTTAGTTAAATCGATGCTTTGATACGAGTCGTAAAGAATTAATTCGGAAAGCGCTTTTCCCGCTCCCGCGGCCATTTGAATGCCGTGCCCGCTGAAACCGGTGATCCAAAATAAATTCGAGTAGTACGGATGCTTACCGATGATTTCGTTTTCATCGAAATAGTTGTAATCGTAAAAACCACTCCAAGCTCCGATCACTTTGACTGCTTCGAACGCTTGCACTCTTTTTGCCAAAATAGGCCAATGCGCCTTATCGAAATAAGTGTAATCCACATCAAGATTGTTAGTATCTGGCTCTTCCCACTGTGTTGGAATTCAGAGTAATGCTTTTGTTTTTACAAATCTTCCATTATTACCGAAGCTGGAGATTTTCCAGAGATGAAGTTTTTGCTTTCAGAACGGAAATGAACGCCTGTTGGATCAACTACCATCGGTGCTTTGATGCTTTTGTCAGGACATGCAAACACAAAGATAAAACGCTTTCTTCGATAAACATTTCGAAATTTTAATAAAACATTCATGCAACACACTTATTTTACCTCGGCTCTACAGGACAGCAAACTTTTCTACAATCTTCGGTTGGTGTTCCAATCTTCAGCAATCGAGACAATCGACCGCTTTCGTAACCAGCGGCTATCACACCGAATGAAAAATTTACCTCTTTTGTCTCACCGTTTGACGTCTTAATTATGACAGAATTACAAGTTTCTTTCTTTTCTGAGCCACCCGTTGATTTCAAAACAAAGTCAATCACTTCAGCTTCAGTGTACTTAACACCCAAATGTATTACTTTTCTCTTCACTGCTGTCAAATACAAGTGAGGATCAAAGCACCCTTCGTGTTTCACACCGAGCGATCCGAAATGCAATCCGTCTGTGTTAAGCCACGGGAATCGTTCTTTCAATTTGTCTGGCGTTAAAATTTCAACGCATGCATTGCATTCCTTTTGTATTTTATGATTTTCAAGAATTGTATTCGCACTTTCTTCGCTAGTCGCAAGAAATAGATAGCCATCTTCTCTAAATTGAACGTCAACAGGCTCGCCGTTTGGCACACTTAAATAATCGTTAATAGCGGAGATAAATTCGGCGCTGAATTTCGATAATTGAACGTGCTCTTTCAATGAAAATTGCTGCCTAATTCCGCCACAAGACAATATCGTTGTCGAATTTTTATACTTTTGATTGCAATCAATTATAAACGCCATTAACTATGATTTTAAGCTTTACCTTAGAATCCTTTTCAAACACCATCACTGAAAGTGAAGGTGATTGTCGTTTTAGCCAAAAGCCAGTGAATAGACCCATGATTCCGCCTCCAAAAATTGCGACATCAACATTTGAATTAAAATTGTTCGTTTGAATTGATAATTTGCGAAAACTTTTCGTTTTCGAAAATACATTTGAACTTTTCAAAAAAATTCGCTTTTTGAAAGCGAAAAACATTTTCTCTTTTACAACTGTTTTTTGACAGCTCTTTTCGCAAAATAATGGCTCGTAAACAATGAAATAAACTAATGAACTGATAAATAAAAAACTATTTCACAGAATGATAAATTAAGCACGAGATAGATGATAATACAAAACTTTTTTGCTTGGTGGCGACGGCTGTTGTCATGGAAGCTAATGGCGATTTAAAAATTTAAAAAATAAATTTATTCTTTTAAAAGAAAATCTAATGGCTTAATTATTAAAAAATCTCAATAAAGAATCAGGTCAATAATAAAACTTTTAAAAAAGTTCTCAATTCGCTTATTCCAAGAGCAATTCGATTGTTGCACCTTGAAAAGTTTAACTTTCAAAATGTTTAGCATTAAGATAATTTGGTTAATTAGTAAACTCATAAGCACTGAATTTTTTGCTATTAAGCAACTTCTAGGAACGTAAATTTACATAGAAATAGTTTTAGTCGCCATAAAGAAAACGAAAGATAACACAGATTATAACTTGATAGGGCTGAAAATTACAAAACAAAAATTATATGCTGTCAACTCACAGATAAAGAGTTAAATTAACATTTACCTCTACTTGTGCTTTTCTCTTGACATTTGATAACATTGTGCTAAAACGGTTGTTTCTAGCTCGAAAGTGGCAATCATTTTATTTCATTTATGTGTTTATGATGCCCCGCGCGAAATATTGCGAACAGCCATTTAAGCAATATAATTCAGCAAAAATTGTATGAATAATAATGAAAGGTATAAATTATTCAAACAACTTGATTTGACATTGCGAAATGTTCTTATTTTTAGTCGAAAAACCGAAAACGAATCAATTTATTTAACTTTTAAATTGAAAATTGAAAAATTGAATCAAATTTTTGAGAAAAACTTAAAGTAAGCCAAAGATCGCGCAATGAGACGACAGTCCCTTAACGAAGGGACTCGTGAAGTGCAAACATGAGTTTGAAATGTGGCGAATTGTTGAAACGAGTCGCGAACGCGTTCCCGTCGCGAGTCGGACTCGCGTTTGCGTACGGCTCCTCTGTATTCAAACAGCGTTCAAACGTCGGCAACAATGTGATTGATTTGGTGTTTGCGGTCGACGAGCCGTGCGAATGGCACCGCGAAAACATGCGCCGCAATTCGCGCCATTATTCGTTTCTCAAATATTTTGGTCCCGAATTCATCGCAAAAATTCAACAAAATTTCGGCGCTAAAGTCTATTACAATACACTTGTGCCGCTAAACGATGCCAACAGTAATTTGATCAAATATGGTGTGATAAAAGTGGACGATTTGATCAACGATCTTTTAGATTGGCAGAGTTTATATATCAGCGGTCGCTTGCATAAACCGGTCAAATTCATAATCGAACCGCAAAGCGAAGCGCTCAAAAAAGCGCTACAAATCAATCATCAAAGCGCTGTTCACTTGTCGCTACTTTTGCTGCACGAAACGTTCACAGAGGAGCAGCTTTATATGACCATCGCTGGTATCAGTTACGACGGTGATTTTCGAATGATTATTGGCGAAGACAAAAACAAAGTAGCGAATATTGTCAAACCGAATATTGAAAATTTTCGAGCTATTTATAAACCTTATTTGGATTCAGAACCTATGCAAAATTTGCTACAGTTTAACCAATCGAATAATTTATTTGTACAGAATTGCTCTTCTGGCGTAATCTTTCATCACTTGTCAAAACTGCCGAAAACGGTTCAACAATTGATTTATCTTCAGTTGACAAACAATAAAAAAGTTTTAGAGCTCGACAACGCGCTAATGTTTCTCGCGAAAAGCTATCGAGTCCAAACTCATATTCAAGACGCTGTACGCACTATTGTTCGCCGTTCAAGTTATTCGCAGACTTTTAAAGGTTTATTCACTGCTGGCGTGATGAAGTCTATTAAATATGGAAGTAAAAAACTATTTAAGATGGGTAAAAGCTTATTACGACCAAAATCAAGTTGATAGAATCGATTTGATAGCGCTAATTTTTTTTTATCGTTAGTCTGTTATTTGGAATTTTTATTCAAACTATAATTATAATCATTAGTTATTCATAAGATTTGAATTTTTTATAATAGAAAAAGCTAGCAAGTAAATTGGGATAAAATAAAAGTTAATTTGCCTCGATTTTATAGTCAATCGATCAATTTGCAAAAAGTTAAAATGTAAAATGAGAGCAAGCAGTTTATTTACACAATTTCAAATTTTAAAAAGTTGAATGTTATTTTCTTTGTTGAACATATTTTGGCTTCTTGGCTGAAATTATTTTCGAACTTACACGTCGAAGAAAAAAAATCTATTTTTTAAAGAAAATCACAACGAATTTTACAGCATTAAAAAACGAAATTTAGACTTAGATTGAAATGGTAGATTAAAATGTCATTTTGACTTCTGTAAATTGTTCGCGGCTCAAACAAGCAACTAAAAATTGTCTTCCTGATCTTTTTGCTTCTTAAACGCAATGATTCTTCGATTGAAAATTTTTATATTTGTGTTCAAAATAGAAACTTTTGTAAACGTTTTAAAATGGATTATTGGCAAAGATAGCGAACACATTGTTTTCATAACAATCGCTTAATCTCTTTGTCCAAATTGTATTTGGTTTATTTAGACAAGTTGAATTAATTGTTCACATATATTATTTCGACTGTTTTGAAACGAATTTTCGGTAATTATTTAAATTCTTCCTCAACGATTTCTAATTTGACAAATGAGTTCGGCGAATGATGAATTTCAGTTGGGACAACCTTTAAATAAAAAAAAAATAAAAAATTTCTCCTTCTATCCAATTTTTCACTGCATCTTACGTTTCATTTGAATTTTGTTAATTTGAAAAGTTTTTCAGTGTAACCAGCAACTTATATTTTTATGTCAATAACGTAAAAATTTTCTTTAAAGAATATCAAGTAAATTAGGTTAAATAAAGCGCTTTAATTAGTGGGTTTCGCCTGCCAGTCTGATTGTTAACGCAAAGTATAGACAAAAAAATTAATTTTCTTACAAACTTCCTCATTTTTTTATGCTTTAAACTTCTGACAATGAAATTAATTTTCCTTCTAATGATTACAACACTCCCAACTTATTACATTGGAATCATTTTTTTATCA
>NCKU01003693.1:0-14344 GCA_003675995.1 Dinothrombium tinctorium | reverse complement strand
TCGAGATTGACACCTCTATCTTACACAGTGAATTAAAATTTAATTGTAACTATCACTTAAAAGATTTGATTTAAAAAAAATTCTCAGTTTCTCTTTTTTTGAATAAAATAATTTTATTCTCAACCATCGTTCATCTTTCACTAGACAAAAATGTGAAATTCAACGAATGCATAATTCGCTGCACAATTGAACGTTCAAATCCACAAAACTGAATTATGTAAGTGAATGATTAAAAGAATGTAATGTAAAAATATTATGTAAGTGAATTGATTAAAAGAGAAAATAATTAAAAAATAAATATCTTAATCCCCCGTTGCTTCGACTGCAAAGAATATTCATGGAAATTTCACTTTAATATGTGACTTTTATAAAATTTAATATTCATAAAAAACTAATAGAAAGTAATAGAAAAACAAATGAAATTCTATTACTTTATGGCGTTATTCTCAAAGTTTAATGAAGCATTGAAAATATGGCGAAGCCTGAAAGTAAAATTTGAATCAAATCTGAATTTTTTATTTTATGATTTTTTTTTGGTAATTTCGGATCCAAGCGTGCTGGGTTATCTTTTACGGTAAGATTAATTGAAATTACATTCATTCGTTAGAAAAAAAATCGATAAAATTAAGCTTGAAAAGTTTCTCTTTTAGTCAGAAAAATTGCTATGCGAATCGTTAATAATAAACATCCATAAATTAGTTGTGTGGAAAATTTTTATCATCATGCACGTGAAAAGCTTAGAAAAACATTTTTTAAATTTAACACAAGCACAATGTCTACGTTTTTACTTTCATATGATAAACTGGATTCAGAATCATTAGTTATATAACATTTACATATTCAATTTTTTTCTCTCTCTTGAATTTCCCTATGCATTTATTTTAAGTTTTTTTTTGTGATCTTTAACTTTTCATTTATATTCTTCACTTAAAGTTTTTAATTCTCGTCCTGAATTTTTCCTTCTCAATTTTTAAGAACTTTTTTTTATAAAATTTTCAACTAACTCTTCACTATCACAATGTTTTTTGTTGCTTCTATCAAGTGAATATCAAAACGATTGATTTAGAGAATGAAAAAGACATTAAAAATTCAACGATATTGAAAGAAGTTTTCAAAACAGCTGTCTCAACAGTCAAAGCAAACATAAATTGCAAGCACAAACATTGATTAATTTTGATAAACAGTGGACTCACATTAGAGGTACAAATATTATACATTAGCTTAATACTTAGTAAAAAAAAAGCTTCGTTGTTATACAACGTCGGTCCTTTTTCTTTTTACTCTTCTAGTTGCTACAGATTATATAGTGTTGCTAAAAGGAATCGATTTTTTCAACGTATGTAGAAAATTTAATATTTCCAATTTTTTTTGGTCACAGATTATAATTTTTCAAAAAATTATAATCAAATTCAAATTCTTAAAAAATATTTTTTAAGACGCTGATGATATATGAAAATTTATTTATTCATCCCTCGACTCGAAAGTTTTATAACTATTAATAAAGTTTGAAAATCTCTGTGAAATTTAATTTAGATTAAATCAATTAATGAATAAGGTAATAAATTTTTATAAACTCTCTTTTTTATTATTTCTGAATTTTACATTCAAATCTTACTAGGAAACCATTCGAATGGTTTTAGGGCTTTTCTTTCAAAAGTTTGTCATAACAATGATACAAATGCGGCATTAAAGGATTTACAGTCCTTTTGTGCACAGAATGCTCATGCAAAATTACTAATTTTTTATTATTCTATTTAACAAAAAGAGGAGTTTAATCACGGAGGCGCATTGTTATTTTCTAAACTCTGTTATGAATGCAGATTTACAGCGCGTTCAAAAAGTGAGTGATACATTTTTCGATTGCTAATATCTTCTTTAATACACATTGAATTAATTTTTGTTTCTTTACCATTTTAAAGATCCACTTATTGAGCCTTTTTGTAAAATGATTCACCATCATCATCTTAATGTAAAACGTAATATGCACAAAATTTACGCAAGATGTACATTTTTAGATTCATTAGTGAAGTAGAAACATTCTGGCAAATCTCTAAAGCAGCTTAAACATTGAAAAATAATCTAATGCGATACAATAATTAGGAGAGATATTCTTTAGGGTTATCAAACGATTGAATTTGAATCATTTCTATTTTTAACACTGATAATCTTCCAAAAGTTTATTCTTTTTTGATGAAGATTTGAAAAAAAAAATCGAAATTGTTAACAATTAACATTTCTGTGTTCAACGAAAAATTCTTTGAAATATTTTATTAGACACTATTTGATGTTATATTAAGTACCAAAAATTTTTATTAAACTTAGCAAACAATATTGAGGGCTAAACTTTTGGGATATTTTTATTATTAAGAAGTGTTTCTTTTAACACTGAAGCAATTAATTACATTCAACTTCAGTTCATTTAATAACAACAGTGGTCACAATTCAAACACTTATTGAATTGGTTATTTTTTGAAATTATTAATTCGATTGCCAATATTCTTTATTATTGTGCTCATGAAAGTTAAAAATGGATTCAGAAATTCAAGTTCACCGTTCGACACGATGAGAAGTGATGAAAATGAAATCAGATCATCATCAATGGTCTTCAATTAAACTGATCACGTAAGCAACGTCAGGCTACTTCAGTCAGGTAATTAAAGAACTCAACACGAAATTGATGGCATTTACTTAAGTATCATTCAGATGTAAGTACTGATACGTCATTTAAGAGATTGATTTCACATTTTTTTATTGGATCAGATTTTAAATGCATACATACCTTTAATATAGTATAAATGTGATCATTTTAAGATGAAAAGCGATGAGTATTTAATCATTACAATAATACGTATCATCACTTTAGATAAAGATCATTGATAATGATCTGATTTCATTTTCATCACTTTTCATCTTGTCGAACTGTGAATTTTAATTTCTGAATCCATTTTTAAATTTCATAAGCACAATACTAGAGAATATTGGAAATTCAATTAATAATTTCAAAAAATGCAAGAAGTTGATAACTGTTTGAATTGTGAACACTGCTATTAAATGAATTGACAAGTGTTAATAGTTTTGACAAACTTGTAGCGAAACGCCGCCTTCTGATAATATTCTTGACATAAGTGCTAAATAAATTGAAATTGACTCTAATTAATTATGAGATAAATGAATAAAAAATTTAGACAACTTTTTTGTCCAAATTTATTCAATTCAAACACTTAAAACTTTTTTACACTTTTAATTATTTATTTATGAATAGAAATCTGAGCAGTTCTAACAAAAGCAGCTCTACTACCCAAACATTTGATTACAATTCTCATATTCTATTTATTTATACTTTTACTCCCAAAAAAGAAATAATTAAAATTGGCAAGCTTTTCTTGTCATTTTCAAAATTAATTTTTTTCTAACAGCAGGTCTTTATTGTTCCAACGTTTCGTGAAAAGGCGTGAATGAGAATTGATTATATTGAGAGAATAAATAAGAAATGTTCAAGAATAAGTGCAACCTGCTGAGAAAATAAATTCTTTCCTTCTATATATGAATATAGAATAGAAATACGTATGTATTATATTCAAAAAGTGAATTTGTTTGCTTTAATTAATTTTGTTTAAATGATTTTATAAATCAGTGTTAAAATTTAGTAAATTTGAAAATCACATGTTCACGATAATCGGTAAAAAAAAGGAATTTTGCTAAATGTCGCTTAATGGTTATCATCATAATTTAAAAAACAATTTCAACATTTTGCTTTACTTGCATTATTCATTTATTGCAATTACGTATTTATGATTAATTTGTTTTGAAACAATGCTTCCTCACTAAACTTGCTTCCTCATTAAAAAAGTCACACTGAAAATATTGTTCAAAGCTACGCAAAAATTTATTTCCTATTCAAACTCATAATTGAAAACATTTTCAACGATTTGATTATCAACTCAATAATCGGGGAATTTTCATTATTCTTAACATGTTTTTTACACTGCGCCATTATTTTGATTGAAACATTGAGAACAAGTTTTTTAGCTTGGTAAATTTTGATTTCGAAAACAGAAAAAATTGTTCAAAGATAATGTCGTGCAATTTAAGAGTTGAAAATTTTTCTAAAGAAGATGATAAAATGATAAAATCTATAAAAAAAAAAAATTAAATTGCGAAATCGTACAAGTAAGGAAAATGAATCAAGAAAATAACAAGCGAAAATAAAATATAAGAAAAATGAATTCAAAGCATTTAGCTTAAGGTAAACATTCGAAATTCTTTTTTCTTTTTCACTCCAAGTTTATTTTTAATTATGCGTATTTCTATTCGTTCTTGAAAAGCAATCATTCACCTCGATTGAGTTTGAATGCATGCTTTGAACAAGCAAAATTCCCCGTGCTGATGTGAATGTTTGTTAGTTACTTTTAAAAAGATGAAAATGAATCAGTCGATAAATATTCGTAAGTATCAACTAGAATGGAAAAATTTGTTTAAAAAACTAACACGCAAATTCTTTCAACAAATAACGTTCGCTTAATTTAGTGAGAAAAATAGCGAAATTTAATTTGCTAAGCATTTTCTGAGAGAATATTTCTCGTTCATCTTTACTTTTTAAATGTTTTTAAATAAATTCAAACGAAGAATAATTTATAAAATCATACGATTGTATACAAAAAATGTTTTACATTTTGTGCAGATGTAACATTAACTTTAAGAGGAAATCAGAATTCGTGCAGAGGATCAACATTAAATTCATTTGTCTGAGGTTAATAACTTCTCAAAATGGCACAATTTAGAAAGTTTAATTTGGTTAAACACTTTGGCAGTTTTATTTTTTAAAATGGTGGCTCTTTTGACCTCAAATAGAAGTAGCCGAGAAGGCGTGCTTTTCTGCAATATTTTGAATATTTTCAAACGAAATACTTTTAGTGAAGCGGGTAATTGCGGCTTTTAAACTTTGATTAGCCTAATTCTTTCAAATGTTATGAGAACTTTTAGCTATACACAAAGATACAAGTTCAGCGTAGTCAAATAAGCACTCCGGATGGTCAAATTAACATTTAAAATTTTTTCGGATGACCATTTCGTTAAGTTCTTTCGTCAAAAATTAGCTAACTCGTTTTGATCTACATGAAAAAAAAATATTTCGGTCAAATCCGCAGTTTTATGAGAACATGTGTTAAAATATCTAAATACACAAATGCGGTTCTATTGTCGGTGAAGATAAGACGAATTAATTTTTTAAAAGAAAACACACAGAACGCCGAGCTTTTTCTTTTGAAATTGATTTTCTACCTTCTCTTTTTCACCTGAAATCTTCTTACCGGGTTTTTCTGAGGTTTTCGCAACCGGTCAATGCTTCGTCGGTTAAAAACATTTTTCCGATGAATGTGGATCGACAATTTCATAGTTGCTGTAAAATCGACTCAGCAGCGGTTAAAATTCTCTCAAAGTCATTAATTCAGATGTAATTATGTAAGGCCGGAGTGCGTATTTTCTTGCCGTTCTAATTAAATTCGATGAGGTTACCTCAATTTAGATTATTTTCGTTCTTATAATTTATTTGATGACCTAAACATACTTGAATGAATTTTATCGACTTTTTTCGGAAATTTCGAAATTTTTAATGTTACGTGAAAATTCCCGTACATAACCTTGTTTTTCAAATTCTATATGTTTGCACAATGGTACATTTTCTCTTTTTTTATCACGAAAAACAGTTAAAACATGTCAAACACATTTTAATTCATAAAATTAATTCACTAAAGTCATGAGTTTTTCAGTTCAAAACGACGTGTTTGCGAAAAAAAAGCGCGCACTTTTGAGCTTCTTAATCGATTTATCTACTTGAGGGCTCGTTTTATTCGGCGAATATTACTAAACTATCTTTAAAAATTTCATTTATTTTAAATGAACTGTTCAAAGTTATTATAGCGAAAATCTTAAAAGTTACAACCTGTATAAAAAACTTTTAATTTATTAATCTTAAAATACTATCTGTCTTTTAATCAGTCTTAAATGGATTTTAATTAAAAATATAATTTAATTGGAAGGTGAATTGCTAGTTTTTAGGTATTCTTATCACTTTGTCATTTATACGATTAATTAATTTCAGATAAATGTAGTAAAAAAATATTTGAAAAAAATTCGAAGATCTATTTTCAAGCTTATATTCTCTTTAATTTTAATGCTTTGATTGTAAATAATATTTTGAGGAAAGCACAAAATTCCTTGTATATTCATTACAGAACATACACTCGCGGCCACATTAATATGCTTTCTTATACATTGCAAATTCAGGTTTTAAATGGAAAACGTAGCATATTAATATAGCCACTAGTATTTTCAAATTTTTACACCAAATAGAAAGTAAACTTAAGTTAGTTTAAAATTTGAATTTTCGATCATACACTTCGCTTCGCAAGAACAATTTTAATAATTCTTATATTTGAGTCATTCGTTTGTTTTAGAGGCCATTGGTAAAAGGAAATTTAAATTTAAAAGTTACAAACAACTTATATACAACTTTTGATGGCGAAAAACTGCTTTTATTCGGTGGATACAAAAATCCTGCATTAAAATGCATGAACTGTTCATATAAGCTATGCACTTTTATTGATTTTGTTCTCATCTTTTATTTTTTCACTGAATTTTTCATCAAGTTCGTATAAATTGTATAAATTTTTCATTTATTGATCCAAATTGTTCATTCTCTGACAGCGGTTAGAACATTTAAAAAGTTTATTTAGAGAGGTTCGAGTAGAATAAACTGTCGCGCTGGAATTTAGAACAACGATGTGCTGGCCAAAAAGTTGCTTATCTACTATCATTATTATCTGCATATATTTAATGTTGAAATAAAAAAGGAAAGTAACTTTTGACTCTCACTGTTTAATCTTGGAAGCAATTTTTTGCTACTTTAAAACCATCTTATGTCTCAAAATGTCGGTTCCGATTGGAAAAACCGTATAGAACCAGGGAAATGAGCATCATTTTATTCGCGCATAGAATACAATAGAACTTACTGAATTATTGCGTTAGTACATATTTTTATTTATTTATATTTATAGCCAGATTATAATAAAACGAACAATGAATAGAAGTAATACGGTACCATCAGCAGTAGCTTTAATGTTTTTTAAAAACTAATCATTTCCTTGCCTAAAAAACATGTTTTCCAGTAAGTGAAAATTTTTAATTTAATTATACATTTAGCTTTGCTTTTACTCACTTAGGTGTGTTAAATTGCAGGAATGAATAAAAATAAGCGAAAGAGCGTACTTCTAGCTCATTTTACGCTTAAACTAATTTTGTTTAAGGAAAACATTTTTATTTTTTATTTTATTGTATTTTGCTAATATCATTAAAAATTTTTCTTCATTGTTATTTAAATTCAATTCTTGAGAAAAGATTTTGTTTTTGGTTTTGTAAGTGAGTGGAAAAGCACATGAAATAATGAAAATCGCAAACTATTCTAATGAGAGAAGCTTGATTTTAGAATTGTAAGAAAGCACAGTGAACGTCAAAAAATGTAATTTGCAAAATCACTAATTACGATTTGTAAATTGAATTAATTCTATTTACTCGTTAGTTTTGTTGATTATTAAAAATGAAAAAAAAACAAAATTTTTATTTTCTGAGAAAATAGATTGTTCAGAGTATAAGTTTAAGAAAAAATTTAATGAAATTTGCTATGGATCTTGTGAATTGTGGACAGATACGTTACTCAATAGAATCTACTTTTAAAATGGGTTTTCACATTTACGTAAAACTGGGAAAGTTTTCAACATTGACACTGATTTCTCGAATATTATCTTAAATTAAATTTAAACATTTTTTTTTAAATTTCTTATCAGATTTAAAAGTTTGTTGGATTGAAGCCTTTGGTCACAAAATTTATCCAACAAGGTGACCGTGATTGCTTGTCATTTTTTCGCGGTCAATTTAAGTAAACATTAAGTAAACATGTTTCGAAATTTTATGTATCAATACTCGTAAAAGCTTTGTTTTTCGAGATTTTGTTAATTTTTGACAATCTCTTCTACGTATCATGTAAAAAAATGTGTTATTTGAATTTAAGCCAAAAAGTAACAAATCGGTTGCTTATTTCGTTTTCGGCGAAAACGGAAAATAAAGTCCGCATTGCGGAATGGAAAAATAGCTAAATTCACTAAATTAAAGCTAATCAGAGCTGTGAAGTAATAAATAGTGTCTATTAATTTTACTATTGAATTAACAAACTAAAATCACTAGAGATTTTTCTCTTTTAATTTATGGTGATCGATGAAACAACCAGTTACTCGATTGAAGATTCTATTAAAAAGTTAAGAGTCATTAAAAAGTGATTAGATAATTATCGTCAGAAAAATCAGCTTTCAAGTGAGATTCAAGAGCGAGCTTATATCAAGTTAATATAATGACTAGATAGCACAAGTGCATAAAAATTATTGTATGCGTAAAAGGAAAAAATTTTTCTTAAATGCGTAAATAACATTTTTGCTCCATTATATGCAGAAAATCAATGTTTTCACATTGAAAATGTGAATTTTTTGCAAAATTTGCGCAAGATATTAAATTTTCGATTCGAAAGTGAGTTGTTTACATAAATTTTATTTTTTTTTTTAATTAGCTCATTCAGATATGTTTTTGATGAAGTTTTTTATTTGCGTCCACAAAATTCCCTTCACTTAATATTTGTTGAAAGCATGTTTTCAAAACGTTTTTCTAATTTTTGAATATTTTTAAATCAAGCAAATGCCGAAAAGTGAATCTCAACTCGAATGAAAATTCTAAAGCGTTATTGAAAAAATGAAGCCTACAGAAATAATGGCAATTGAAGAAGCTCTTTCTGGATATTCGGTACCAAATATTAAAAAGAATTCTTTTTGAAAATTTGAATCAGCAAAATTTAAATTCGCTCCTATTACAAGCTGTAGTGTTGAAGGATAAATCTCTATTCTAAAAGTTATTTTGCTTGATCACCAACAGAAATTACCGATAGCAATTCGAAATTACTAACAAATTTCGAAATAGCACTTATCTGTAATTGTAATAATAGTATTCTCGAATAATTCAGCGCATAATTCGTGCATAAATGAATGCATGTTTTTAACCTTCTATTGCATAAAAGTTTGCGAAATTTATACTATCACGAAAATGCTAAATTAACGTCAAAAATATAACAATAAGTTAAAAAAGAGGTTAATTAAAATCAAAAATAAATTCATTTCCGATTTATTTCAATGATTAAGTCATAAATGGTCAGAAAAAAAGCTCATTAGCTCAAATTATTCACTCGCTAACATAAAATTCACTAACTGCGTCAAACTGGTAAAAAAAGAATTTCATTTAGTTAAGTATATTTGTAAATAAACTTTCATTATATTCTAAATTAGAATGCACGTTACATTTCATGAGTGCATTTTCATTATTGCTCATGTTTTAAAAATTAAAAATAATTTTCAAGGTAAAAACTAATGAACAAATAATGAATTAGAAATTAAAACTTATTTTCACTTAAAAGTAAAAAACAAGTCAAATTGTTTAGTACTCTTTAAAAATTGTTAGAACTCTGTTTATTACCAGACTTCATTCATTAAATTTAACCTTTAGATCGATTGATTTCGTAATAAATTAAAAAATAATTTTAAACAATTAAAATATTGCAAACATCTTAAAATAATTTTATTTAATATTTCAATGACTCTTAAATTAATTTAAGTTTTTCAGCTCTTCTCCTTTCAAGTATTTTGAGTGAATGATTGAGTGAATATTGAGTGAGTTTGATTTTGAGTGTTGTGAGCGAAGTGAAAAAAAATTATCATATAATAATGTGATGTTTCATATTATTGAAAGAAAAAATTTTTCTATAATAAATTAATTTAATCAAGCCAAATTAGAAAAACTTCTCTATTGGTAAGTAAGTATAAGATGAATTTATCTTTCTTCACTGCATTTGTCTAACTATTTAAAATTCAAAAAGAGTATATTAGGCATTCAGGATAAGATGGAATTCAATGCACGTCGAAAATAGTTTCGTAGCAGAATATGTAAGTTCTGAATATGTGAAGCGTAACTCGAAATTAATCTTTTTGATGCCAAACTGCCTCAATCTTGGGGGTCAATGGTCTTTTCAGGAAATTTTTTTACAAAGCAAAAATTTATCGCTTGTGTTCTTTTATAGTTTTAGTTAATTTAATCGGAAAATTGATCGTGATTAGGTTTTGTAGAGAGAAACACGTTGTCTAATTCACGTCGAAACCAATATAACAATACTTCATCACTTTTTATGGGAAAACTTAAATCATTAATCATTTTATTTTAAAAAGTTTCATTATGAAAAATGTCACTCGCTAGACCGCACGAACTAAATGATCACGTTTTATTAAATGGATGAGAACATTTAAGCGTGATTATTGAATTAACACTATTTTGTATACAAAAACTTTCATCATATTATCTAATTAGAGATTAAAAACGAACTTGATAAGTAAAATTTTAAGCATAATAAATAATAAAGGTTTGATACTATTTTCTAAAAGTTTGGTTTTGATCACATTCCTTTCATGAAGAATTTTTTTATTGAATGGTTACTATTAAAAATTTATTTTTATTCATATTTAAATCATTATTTTCTTCTATATACAAAACTTTAATACTTTTTTAGCAGATTTCCAAATAATTTTACTGACCTATTAATTTGATTGCAACTTTTTCGAAGAATTCTTTATAGTAAATATTTCATTTTTAATTAACATTTAAGCGTCATTTTTATCAAACTAAAATATTTTTTTCTCTCACTTATTTACTATTTAAATGAAGCTTATGTAAAAAAGTTATTAACTTTATTACTAATTAAACTAATTACACCATTAATATTTTTTAAAAATTGCATTGGAAGATCGATAAAATTTTGGTCAATTAAAGATGAAATTTTTATTGCGAACACTACAGGGTGCTTTTCATTAAATTTCAAAATTACTCTAAACAAACGACTCTAAAAGAGTGAAAATTCACCTATGGCAAATTAAATGACACACAAATGTTACTATTTCTACTATCACTATTATTATTTTTTCTATTATTACTATTTCCAAAGATGCTGAAAATGTTCCCGCTTAGCATTAAGATATGCAATCACACGTTTTCTACATTTTAGGTGACTTTTTCTACTAGTAAAAAATGCGTGTTCCCCTGTGCTTGAGGTTAATTTTATTAATTTGCATAAATGATCTATATGAAAATGTAATAATCTTGACGAGGGCTGGCAATTTCGACTTATAAAAAAAATTCACCCGGCAATCGGCTTAAAAATATCGAAATTTCGGGGTATAATTCGGCGAATAGAAAATTTTTTTTGGTGAAATAAAATATTTAATAGGCAGAATCATAATATTCTCTTAGTAAAAAAGCTGATTTTTACATAAGAAAGATTTAAAATGTATGAATAAATGCTCCAATTAAAAGTAGTAATCGAGCAAATATTTCACTAAATTTGTTTTTTTTTTAAATCAATTTAACAGTTATAGCAGCAATTAAAATTTTGATTCACTAAAAATTTTTTTAGAGAAAGATGCAATCATTTCTTAACTTAAGTAGGTCATAAAGTGAAAGAGAATAAAAACAATTGATTCTAGATCGTAAATACTTCAACCATTTTCCGATTTTACAAAGCGAAATCGAGAGATAGTTGTAAAGATTTAGCTTTTGAAATCAAGGCAGAGATTTGATGGCGCATACTTTTTTATCTGTTACATGATTCGATTCTTTTTATGAATTAAATTTTTGTGTGCACACTCGCCACAGCAAAGCAGAAAAGAATTATCAAGTCGGCTCTAGCTAGTGTAATAGAGAAAACGTGTGAATAAAATGTCTGTTTCTCTTTTTTGCCAACATTCATTTGTTGTAATTTTACTGATCTTTCGTTCTCAATGAGCTCGACACACTCAATGCCCCACGCCATCGTATTCTCTATTGATTATCGTACTCACATCCCGTCTTCGAATTTTGCATAATTAAATATTATCATTATTATTATACTGATTTCTCTGGTTAAAACGCATTTTTTATACTCGTAGCCACAATTATATTCTATCTTATTCATTACTTCCTCTGAGGTACGTTTGAAACAATTCTGAGGGACGCCCGCATCTTAGATTTCGACGTATATTTGCCGTTTTCCTTATAGTGATAATAAAGACTACGAACTGCTTACAAAGTCTTCAAGATGACTTTTTGAAAAGCTTATTTTGATGTCTTATAGCTATCGGATATAAAGACCGGATTTTTTCCGATGATGCGGGAAACTAGCTACCGATCTTGTTTTTTATTCAAAATTTTCGCTTGACTTTTTATGGCAGGGTAAGAGGAGGCATCGAAATCCTAAAATTCTTTTTAAAACTCTAACTGAATAAAGTTTATTGCATCAAATTTATAAACGTTTCACTCAAAAATTCTTTCTGCAATTTTTATCACCGCTTTCAACATCGTGTTTTTATTGTCCGAAATAGCATAAAAATTTTAGAAATTTGGTATTTTGCATTTACCAGATATTGTTGTTATTAAATGCAATTTTTAGAATTATTTTTTGAAATAACATTCAAACTTTTAAATTAAATAAATAATTTAAAATTTTGTAAATAACACCGTTTAGGAAAAATTTAATTTAAATTTTTCATCAGAAACATCTGCGCTCACTTTTACACGAGCACAAAAAATTCAATAGAAAGCGATTGCAAAGAAACCTTTCATTCAAAGCTTTTCTTACAAAAGCTCATCTTAACCAAGATTTAAATATGATATGTGAGAATCTAAAAACATTTTGTGCGTGTACAAAGTTTTTTATACTTTATAATTAGTAAATGGGTAAAATTTTCGTTTATAATGATATAGGAGACAGTCTTCAAGAATTTTAATCGTATTTGCTTTTTGGTTTAAATTTTTTAACTTTATTTCTATCTAATTTTCTATTTAATATTTTGTGTAAATTGGAAGTAATTAAACTATTTTTAATTTACTAATTAGGTATTCCGAGAAGCTATCAACGTGAAATTGATCAAAAAATCCTTCAAAAAACCAAAACGATCAAAATTCTTGAGGTCATTCCCCAAAAGCATAAAAAACAAAATTTCCCCATAGACTTAATTATAAAGATAGCAAGTGATTAAATCTTCTCATGAGTGTTATGTGCATAAAAGCACTTTGAATTCCTTAATATCGCATTTGAATCTTTGCTATGACTAACTTTTGCAAATTCTGTAACCAGTCTAATGGTTCCCTTGTTAGCTTCGCAAAAAAATACTCAATAGACTCTGGAGACTATGCTCGTCAATTTCGAGCGATTAGACTGCCATGATAAAGAATATCAATACTTTTTTCGTAAAGATGTCAACCTGGGCAAAAAGGCAATTCTTATTTTTCTTCATTTCAAATTGATTTGCGTAGCAGAGCGAATAATTTTTCCTTACAGCTTATTCCCTTCGTAACATCATGCTTGATGTAACTTTTATTCAATTAAAACCATCTATACTTAAAAGAGTGATAAATCTAAAAGAAACAAGCTTTTCCGTTACTCGAAGAAAATTAAAATTACCTAATTTTTTTAATTCGATAACAAAGCTTACAAATCACTAAGGTCGTTTTTTACTTAATCTCGTTTATAGCATTCACAAATAAACTCGAATGTAAAGCTAAAGCTTTTATGCTACACTCAAAAAACTTTTATGCTTATAATCACATTCAAAACGTTGTTATTTTACCGATTTATAAAAGAAAATTCACTCATGCTGAATTATTGTTTTCAGTTTTTTTTTTTCAAGTGAATTTGGAGTTTCAATTTTTAAAAAATCAAATTTAATATATATTTGTTCTCTTTCTTTTAATTTCAAATAAATATAAAATCAAAAAAGCACTAGAGAATTTAAATCTCTTTTTGAATGCAGAATGAGTGTAAAATGAAATTCAAAGCCATGTTTTTGCTTGAACGCTATTGCGCACTTTTAATATAGTAAAATTACGTTTGATCTTTTAAATTCATTCGAGTTTTGATGATAAAACTCATTTTTATAAAAGCAAGAGTTGAAAATAAAAAAGAGAATTTAAATATCNTTTTTGCTTGAACGCTATTGCGCACTCTTAATATAGTAAAATTACGTTTGATCTTTTAAATTCATTCGAGTTTTGATGATAAAACTCATTTTTATATAAGCAAGAGTTGAAAATAAAAAAGAGAATTTAAATATCTCAAAGTTAAATTTACATAGTTCATCAAAGGTTTTGTCTTATTTAAATTTATAGCTGTCTCAATCTGTTCGAGTGAAAAAGCTTGTCAGTAACATCTTGCTACGCATTAATCATAATT
>NCKU01003692.1:0-14346 GCA_003675995.1 Dinothrombium tinctorium | reverse complement strand
GAGATAAAAATAATTATATTTAGCAGACAATGAATTTAAACATTTAAAACAAACCGGGTGAGAATCGATTAAGATTTAGACCCGCAATCGAAAAAACAAAAAATTTCGCCATAGACTTAATGTGAAAGTTTGCACGCGAATAACTTGCTTCACGCGCAAAATTCGCACCTATGATGGGGGGTAATTCTTAATACACACATGAACTTCTATCTGTATACCAAGTTTCATTGAAATCGGGAACGGGCACAAAAAATAGATTCCTTGTAAGACTAATATTTTAATCTAAAATCGAACTCTCATGGATGCAGATAAAGCTGATATGCGAGTTTATACCCATTTGGTAAGTTTAGCTACCGAGAATGAGATGATTCGAATCAGTGGTTTGTAGTTTCTTCAGAATATTACTTATCACGATACTCAAACAATAAATACAATTGAGGCTTGTTTTTACGATAAGAACCATATTTTGAGGAAGAAATTGTTCATCTAAACGAGAAGTTCATCCAGAAGGTAGAAATGAGGTGAAAATACAGAATTTACACTGTAAAATCGAACGAATTTGTAAATTTTAAAATTTGTAAAGATTTGTTGTTAAGAATTTGTAAAAAAAAATGTGAATATTTAAGAAAAATTTTGAATTTAAACAATCATTAGTTAATATTCTTTAAATATTGCAATGAGTCGAATTTGCTTTTTACTTTGGTTAAACAGTTTGCGCGCATTTTTCGAAACTTGTGTGTGTTTTTTTTGAGAATTTTTTTGTGAAAATTGCAATCATTAATTTTTAAACGATAAAAATTGAATTTTTAAAGCAAATTTATCAATATCGAATGTTTTTCTGGAATAAAAAATGTTAAAATATAAGAATTATAAGAAATTTTTATTACAAAATAAACTGCGATTCCGTATCAGGCATTTTCTGATTTGTCTGATTCTCGAAGTTCTTTTTGAAATTTATTTTCGAAATTCAAAGTAAGTGATGTAATAAAATTTCAAAAAACTAAAAATTTAAATATTTTTAGCTGTTTTCTGAGTTCGCAAAGCGACTTTAATTTTCCCTTTTTCCCAGACTTTAGTTAAAGAAACGATTTTTTTACTTTTTGCGTGAAATATATATAAACAAACATGTTCACGATGTTTTTGCTTGCAAAACACTTGGAAGATTACCAAATATTAATAAAATTACAAAACTTAGGAAGTATTGATTTTCCGGATATTGATGCGGTAAGCCTAAAAATGAATTTTTTGACATTTGAAATTTTAAATTGACTTCAGAAATTGTATAGATTCACTATACTTTTTCGTATATTACTTTACTAACACGTATATTGGGTCAATATTAATATTTAATATTCGTTTGGTTAATATCGAATATTCTTTTATATTAGATCAGAGTAAAATTCGTTCATAAAAGTGAGATTCAACTTTTCATATCGCAAATAACTTTAAATGAGCTGTAAATCAGTGAACAAAACAATTAATGTTTTTAGTGGGACACCGGAATCAGATCCGTACGATTTCGGTTACTAAATCAAGGACCGCTGGTCACGGTTGTAATATAGTTACGGTTAAAAATAATTACAGTAATAAGATTATAATTTTAAAAATGTAACCATGGACAGCACTAACATTTTTGCTAAATTTTGTTTTTCCTCAATTTCGAATATGTTTTTGCACTGATGGAGCTTGTTTTCAAAATCAAAATACAATTTTGTAATCTGCGGGTTTTTCTGTAATTGAAACTTATTTCCCAGAATGTTAATTATTTCAAGTTTTTCGTTCAGTATTACCTTTAGAATCGAAAAGCTTTCGATTACAGTTTCTTGACAATCACGGTTGTAAAGAAGGTTACGGTTTCATCAAACAATTAAAAGTTGACAGTTCCGATTTTAAGTTTCCGGTCCGGTTACGGTTGCGAATTTTCGGGACTGTTTAATTTCGTACAGTAAAAGTAGAAAACCTTAAAATGCAAATAAAGACATGTTACGTTAAGTTCAGAATGTTTTTCGAATTAATGTCACGTTCACTAATTTCGAACAAATTACGTTTCATTAACTGCAACAATGGGAATTTATTTTTTCGTTCATTATACGACACTGGCTTCGAATTCAAATTTAACACCGTATCTTGATTTTTAAATTTTAGTGCAATTAAAAGTTAATCAAAATGCATGTAAGCAAATCGTTTAGACAATATAAATTAAAAATTAAGAATAGTAACGTTTAATACAACAAAACTAATAAACATTTTATAATAACTAAATAAAAATGAAATAGATTTCCAATGTCGTTAGCAATGTTGTCAGCAGCAAACGCAGCAATATTAATAAAAAATAGCAAATTGAATAGATCTATTCATTTGTTAGTTAGCAACTTATCCTTATTAACAAAAAGAATATTCAGAATAGTAGGCTTATTGTGTATCAATGAACAGTCACAGGTTTATGAACTTATTTTGAAAAAAACCATTCCGCTTGAAATGTTTAAACATAAATTTTCTTTTTTGGCTGATTTCCATCATTTTCAGTGCGCATATAATTTGTTTTAAGAAATACATAATCTTCTGTGAACAACTTTTTCGAAAAAAAAAATTACACAATTTAAACTATTTTTTGCTTGAAACCGTTGTGAATAATTGTTTCTGAGATTTATTCGACATGCTTATTCTAAGCCAATATTTCCACTTAAATTCATCACGGTTTAATCGCAGAAAAGTTCTTTTGAAAAAATATATTGAAATTAACTTTTCAAACGAAATAAACGTTTTGTTGCCAGAAATATGTGAATAAAATGCGCATTTTATTTTCAAGTGCTCTAAACTGTGTTAAACCAACAAAAAATTTCGAAATAACAATAACTAGACGCAAACACGAATTAATAAATACAATAGACTATTAAGCTAATTAAATTAATCAATTGCTAGCAATTTTAAATTTTTTCCAAACGTCTAAATATCACATTCTTTAATGGTTATGAACCGAGAAAGGATGAAGGCGACTGCGATCGTCGCGAATACAAAGAAGAAAACGAAAATATAAAACGTTTCTTCGTCGAATATATCAGAGAAGTGTGGCAACGATCCATAAATATTGTTGAACAGCTGAATTGAGGCTTGATAAGATTTGTGTGAATAACCTGCCATTGGACTGGATTAAACAGGATCCGCTAAAGATGCGATTGTTTTATTGAAGTGATCCAATATTTCGAGCGTCGAAAGTAAAGAAGTTTTGTAAATTATTTCGCGGCCATTTACTACACAAACATAACGAAAGTCAAAACACGTGTTACAGAAATGAATAAAGTCTGATTACCTAACTTTACAACAATGGTGGGCTCGCTGCGGTCGCAAACGATTTTAGTTCGAATAATGCAATCGGGATTCGTTTGTCTGTACTTAGAAACGGAGAACGCGTGATTTATTTTTCTGAAAGCGAATTCATGTTAAAAAGAGTTCAATGCGAAAGTTGGCGACCAAACCTTATGCTGTGTGTTCCCTCTTTGAAAGGATCGTACGTAAATTCGACCCTTTTCACGGGTTTAAAGTTGATTTTTTTAATATTCGCGTAAATCGCGAGTTTCAAAGGCTCGATCGGCTTCTTATACAAAATCGATGCCGCCATCTTTCAGCTTTCGGGCGCTTGCACTCATTTCGCTCGCTTCAATCGTCAATCTAAAAATTTTCCATTTTTTGAAATGAATTCAAATAAAAAAGACTCGCCGTGCTTCCGTTTATCTCCAAGTCTCATCTCACTCAAAACGACTCAATCACTCATCTCGATTATCTCATTTTAAACTTCATTTCATAACAATAACAAGGAATTTTTAATTTATTTTTCATAGTAAAAATAGACATGCTTCCGCTGATACTCTTTTTGAATGTTAAACACAAATTTTGAATCGAACACTTTCTTATCAACTCTAAGAGTTTGGGAAAATTCACACAAAAGTTAATAATTAAGCCAACTAATGCGATGAAGATATTTTGAGTAATTCAAATATCGAGATTTATCTCGATTAGCGTATGCTTCCATTTATTATTTGCAATTTATTGTAGTTTAATCGAAAGCCTCTTTTTAGAGACGCACAATATTCATTACTTTCAATCAAAAATAACAGCAGATGGTGAAAAAATAAGTGCGATTGTAGCGTGTGATTTGAGCATAAATTCTATGCTGCATAAGATGAAATGCTAATTTTTGGATTCGAATGTGTCTTCTAAATATGCGTGCAAATTAAAGTAAAAATTGAAAGAGTATTTTGCGAAAAGAAGAACAAAAATGAGATTTTTATTGAAAACGTGTCGAAATAACACAATAAAGTGAACGATAGGGAAACGGTCCCTAAATGTGCCCAATTCGCTCGTCAATTGGAATTCGCCATTGTTTAATTTTCGCTTTTCGCAAAATTTTACATTCGTTTTTACATTTAGAATCGACAGTAAATCACATCTAAATATTCGCTATTCGCGTAGCTTTCTTTTGACACCAAAATTGTGAATCGAGCGTTTGCTCTAATCGACGAAAAGCATCCATTTGAAAAGGTATGAAAGCGATAATGAAACGAATGCATTTAAGCCACGATTCGCCTCTCGTTTTACTCTCGTTTCATTTCTATTCGAAACAGTTTTTGTAAATAAAAGTGGAAAGCGACCGCAAAGCGATAAAAATGCCACGCGGTCGTAAACGGTCGTCGAGTTCGTCGTACGGAAGAAGCAGCAGCAGTCGACAACGAAATGTATCGCGACACAAACGATATCGTCGCAATTCGTCGCGTTCGCGTTACATTTCGTACTCGAAGTCGTCGAAACGAAGGCACACGAATTATGGATGTTTCCAGTTTTTGGACAGTAGAGATGAAAGTAATCGTTGCATTCCAATTGTGAAGGTAACCATACAATTTGTATGAATATTTACACTGAATTATTGTTGTACTCTCACATTTCACACGTAAGTTGTGTCTCACTGTTTTTCAAATTGCTTTCTTCAGTTTTAATTTCTTGAAAATGCTCGCGACACTTTTCGTATTTTTCACTATTCTCAATTCTGTGTCTATATTTCGTAGACACATCATGTGAATGTTTAATGGGAGTTGAGTGCGTGTTGTTCTTTGTGCATTGCTGTACAGTTAAGGTTAACAACCGAATACGAAAGGTAGCTGCAATTGATTCCATATTCCTCTGCTTTCACAAAAGAAACTTTGAATCCCAGCTTTGATGTGTCTGACCGAAGTTTGCTCGTAGAGTGCAAAATTGCGCAACTTTTTCAAAATCATTGTTTAGATTAGTTCAAACTACTAAATGTTCATGTGAATAGTGATGTAGAAAGAGTAGAATCTCGCTGCTTCCAAGTATTCGTAGCCAAGTTGGCGCAGAGTTCCTTTTCTCTTACTGCTCGTTGTTGAAAGCTTCGCATTTAAGAAAACAAATTTATTTTTAGCCATAATGAGTATGAATTCAGAATTAGCATCAAATGGCATCAGTTTGAGTTGAAATGACAAAGTTGTGTTCTCGCTGTTCTCAAAGAAAGGAGCAAATTTTAATTTTGTTACCACTCGTAGTCGAGCTACGAACAGTGGAGTCAGATCCGATAATCTTTTCTCTCTTTGATCGTGCGAATCGTTCATACTTGATGCGTTTATCAATTTTCCTAGGTTTAAGTGCAAAGTTAGTTAATTAAGTTTTTTCAGTGAAGTGAAGTTTTTAACAACACTTTATCAGTCGCTTCTTTTTGTTAACGCTTTCTGCAAAACTACCGTAATGTACCATAGTCGGTACACGCGGGATTATCTGTTCCCATCCTATAATTGGCATGATGAAAATAGCCACCACAATAATCGCTGCAATTATCCGTTGACGCGAAACCATACCTACTCATCGGCTATGCTTAGATCGTGTACGAACTTTGTTCATCGCTTTTCCTCCCGTCTCAAGATACAGAGCAATTCAGTTGGCAAAGGCGAGAAAGACGGGGATCGCATTTTAGATTTCGCAAAAGAAAAGCCGAAGGATAAAGAGAGGAAGAATAGCAAACCAGTGATCGCTCGCAAAGTACTGTAATGTATTCGTGTTCAGTTGTTTGTGTTTAAGGGATGTAAGTGGTGTGACAGACGTGCAAGTTGCAGGCACTATGTGCATGTTGTTTTACTTGTGCTTGTTTTCAGTGCGCTGGGTTTGAGCTCATTTGCGAGCGATCCCGGCGCTCGGGATCACTTCATCTTTTATTAGTGACCTTAGAAAGAGTGTAGCGATTGCTTGCTAGAAAATGAGTAAAAATGTTGAGTGAAAGCATGGATAGAGTCCGGTTCATCGCCAGGGTAAGTAAAGTAGTGGCAGTTTTTTTCTCGATGAAAAATTCTGTTTGCTCTGTAAGCTATTTTTGTAACTTTTGCTTTCCGGACTCTAAACATGCTCTAATTAAAGTTATTTTAATAACGAAACAAATTTGGTGTTGAGATTTTTAACAAAATCCTGACTTTCCCTCAAACATTCTTGTTTTTGTGTATTTATCTCATTTCATATGAAATCGAATTTCTGAAATCGATTCAATCCGTGAATCCGAACTCAAACCGTGAAAAACGAAACGCCTGTTACAATCTGAATTTTTGGTATCTTCAATTTCAATACGAAATCCACGTTTTCTGGTGATTGCAAACAATGATTTTGTAAATCCGAAATGTTGGTGTGGTCACGAATACAATGACGGATTGAAATTTGTTGCCAACTATAGTCGCCGAAAGAGTCCAACTCAAGAGCTCCGAGCGTGGAAGATGACGAAGAAGGACATCTTATTTATCGGAATGGCGACGTTTTGCAAGAAAGATGTACTGAAATCGATGAGACGATCTCTACCTTTTAGTATTGCTTAAGTCTCCTTACAGTTACCAAACTTTTTTCTTTACATTTTCTTAATACTTAAACAATCCCTATTCATTCACTCGCTTAGCTGAAAGATTAAAAGAAATCATTTTTGCAGTTTAATTGCATTAGATTTAGGAGGGATCAGTTTCTCAAAAATAAATGAAAGCAAGAAACTTTCAAAATAATTACATTGATTTCTAATTTCTTTGTTCTTTTTCATTTTCCTCTCAAACTAACAGATAAAATACTTTCAACACTCGGCGAAGGGACGTTTGGCAAAGTGGTACGTGTATTGGATTTGCGAACGTAAGTAAATTTCGGTGAACAAGCGATAGAAATCTTTCCTTGTTCTCATTTCGAAGACATGTAAAAAGTGCCCCCTTGGCCCAGTAATTCACATTTAATTTATTATCATTTTGCAGGGAACAGGTTGTTGCTTTGAAAATTATCAAAAATGTGGAAAAATACAAAGAAGCGGCGAAACTCGAAATAAATGTTCTTGAAAAATTAGCCGAAGCGGACCCCAACTGTAAACAGTTAGTAATCAATAGTTTTTCTTTAAAACCTAAATTATCTAGTTTTAGCCTATGTGTGAGAATGTTGGACTGGTTCGATTATCACGGCCACATGTGTATTTCATTCGAAATGCTAGGACTTAGTGTATTTGATTTTTTGGTACGAAAATACTTGTTTTTTTCCTGCAATATTTTGACTTAAAATTGTATTACAGAAAGATAACAATTATCAGCCCTACCCAATTGACCAGGTGCGACACATCGGGTACCAGCTATGTTATGCTGTTAAATGTAAGTTTTATTTTAAACTCCTTGCATTAAACAGAAAGTATATTATTTCAGTTCTCCACGACAACAAATTGACGCACACCGACCTTAAACCAGAAAATATTTTATTTATTAATTCTGATTACGAAACGTATTATCCAAAGAAGTCTAAAGACAAAGTAAATTGCATCTCTAGATGGTATGAATTACTGTTATTTTTTCTTTACAGAGAAGAGAAGTTAAGAGAATAAAAAATACACGAATTAAATTAATTGATTTTGGCTCAGCTACTTTTGATAACGAGCATCATAGCACCATTGTCTCAACGCGTCATTACAGGGCACCTGAAGTAATTCTAGAACTTGGATGGAGCCAACCCTGTGATGTTTGGAGTATTGGATGCATTTTATTTGAACTTTACCTTGGTATAACTTTGTTTCAAACACATGATAATCGGGAACATTTAGCGATGATGGAGCGAATTTTGGGTCCTATCCCTTACAGAATGTGCCGAAAATCGAAGTAAGCTTGAATTGTTCTAAGGACAATTTTTAACCAATTTTTAAAAGTAGAACAAAATACTTTAGTCACGGAAGGCTTGATTGGGACGAGAAGAGTTCTGCGGGTCGATATGTGCGTGAAAATTGCAAACCTTTACATCGTTATATGCTCAGCGATGACGAAGACCATCGAATGTTATTTGACTTAATAAGCCGAATGCTTGAATATGAACCCATCCACAGGATAAAGCTATACGAAGCTCTCAACCATCCATTCTTTGCAAAGCTTCCATTCGAGAAACGCCTGCATGAAATGGATAGAGACTTGAGAAGGGAGCGCTCTCATAGCTTAAGCAGGTAACCCTGAGTCTAACTGAACATTCAACCAATATCTCTCTCTTAAAGCTATGGGGAAGAAAGTTATGAATGCTCTTTGAGCAATGCCGATTACTATACTTGATGTAAACAATTGCTTAAATATATCATCATTTAAAAGTGATCTATTTGTTATATTGATTTACTGCAGCGACATTAATGCTATGCGGAGAGAGCGCTCCTTTATTGTAAGTTCTACCGAATCAAATTCAAACTTGTTTTCTCTTTTGTAAAAATCACTCAATTTTCATCGATAAAATAAATTACGCGCATCGAATCCAATTGTTGAGACGTTTTGCTTGCTAATTGAATCAAGAATGTCTGCTTTGCATCTCACGTAACTTTGAAGGTCCTACCTACGTGGGAGCACTAAAAATACATTTAACTGAACAATTAGACAGATGCATTCATTTGATGTTTGAACTGTACTCTTAGCATATTTTTATGGAATATTTTTCCCCTTTCCAGTATTTTGAAAGTTTGAGAAAGCATAGTTATGATAACAATTCTAGGATAAGCAATCTATCGCATGCAACGATTCGAATTGTTCACATAATAATTAAATATTGAAAAACATTCATTTTCGAATTCGAATAAAATCAAAAACATTTTGAACAATGGACAGACTATTTTTTGCCAAAGTTTTGAAACGAATCGTTCCAATGGTGACTTTTGCTTGTCTCATTAATTGCATGGTCATACTACTCCAGTCTTTACACTATTTCCATTTAGAATCTACAGACCCTATTCTTTTGTTGAGCTATCCGTCGATTCTTCATCTTATTTCTATTCCATTGCTTATCCTTTCCTTAAACTTTGGTTACGATCGATTTCTCGTTCTTGTCCTTTTTTTTAATGGCATGTGGATATTCACAGTCGCAACAATGCTATTGTTGATTTATGTATACTGTAAGTGATTCAGAACTTAGAAAGCAAAATGTGAAATTGGTGATAAAAATCGTTCTTTAGTTTCTGAGAAAATGTTACAAAGATGGAAAAAGAATGCTTTGCAGCAAACGATGTTGCTTTGCTATTTCATATCTTCAGTTGGTTTACAGATTTCAGGTCACTTTCTCACTTTTCAATTTAAACAACTAGAGAAGAAGTTAAAAGAATTGAGAGAGCAAACTGAAAGTCGCCAGCGAAAATCTAAATCCATTAATTCGAAGTTAAAGTCGAAAAGGTCAAAATTTGAGAAGTCGAAATCAAAAGATTATGGATCAGAGTCGAAAGCGAAATCTTATTCGCCGAAATCGGGAGCCCGAAATGAGTCAGAAAAGCTGCTAGTTCCTCCTCGCAACGTATCTATTTGATAAAAACAAGCTTATTGAAAACAGTTTTTGTTTGACGCATTTGTTGAGGCGATATCATTATGATGCGAGTAAATAGCAAATTTTCAAAAAACAAAGCTTAAAATAAAAACAAATGCGAGTTTCTCAAAGACAAAATTGATGTTTATCCAAAAATTCAATACAGAGGTTACACTGAACACCCACCAAACACTTATATTCGGCGAAACGAAATGCACTTTTTGTTTCTCTAATGATTTATCGTTCGTCGTGAAACGTTGATGAGACAATAGCGTCTAACGTTCAATACGCAAAATTTTTTTGCATTACTTAGCATTACCTTCAAATTATATGAGCTTCTCTGCCAACTGCATAAATAAGATTCAACGCATTGTCCAACATTTCTATTGTATGTCCTGCCGATATACAAAATCTTGCTCGTAGTTCATTCAATGGAACTGCGGGAGGACCAGCAGCTGCTGCAGCAACCCCTCTCTTCTTCAGTTCATTGATGAAATAACTAGAATCACTAATTTTGAGACATTTTTAGACAAATCTGATAACTAACTGGAGTTTGCAAGGAAGAAAAATCATAACAGGGATCGCAGGCGAATTTTCGTGACCAAGAATTGTGAAACCAAATTTTCGTAGCTTTTTTCGAAAGTACTTTGAATTTGCTTCCAGAATATCAATCGGATTTTTATCTAAGAGACAAGAAACCAAAATTAAGAAATAAGTCTTAGGTGTAAAAGTTTACATTGATCGCTGTTTTCAAATTTAGTCACAGCTTCCAATGCCGAAATGATTTGCTGAATGATCGGAGGTGCCATGCTAGTAGCGTAACAATTGAGATATGAATTGACTCTCAGATAATCAATCAAATCTTTTCTTCCAGCAATGTAGCCACCCGCAGCCGCGAAACTTTTTGTAAAGGTTCCCATCATTATGTCAATGTCTCTAACATCGACTTGAAAAAAGTCAACAACACCTCGCCCTCTCTTTCCTAAAGCTCCGATGCTGTGCGCCTCGTCCAGATACAAATACGCTTTGTATTTCTTTTTTAATCGTATTACTTCTTTAAGATTTACAATTGTTCCTTCCATACTGTAAACGCCTTCAACTAAAATTACGATTTGATTCCAACCGCATTCGACATTGCATCGCTTTTGAAGCGCGTCGATCAGGCAACGTTCCAATGAATGCATGTCTGAAGTGAAATTATAAAAAATTGAAGCAAAACATCGCTACTACCGTTGTGTTTGAATTTTCTGACAACAGCTCCTGTTAATTTGCATCCTCTCGCAATGGAAGCGTGATTATTTTCGTCGCTTATAAACAGAGTTTGTTTACCAAAAAGAGAAGCAATGCATGCTACATTTGTAGCGAAACCCATGCCGAACACAACGCAGTCCTCTGTGCCTAAAAAAGAGGCGACAGACCTTTCCAGCTGTTTGTGAGTGATGTGAGTTCCTTTAATGAGAAATTTGATAAATTATTTCATAAATATAGTTTCTTAATAGGATATACCGAATTCTAAGCGAGTGGAGCAAATTCCAATCCCACGAGTTCTTATTGCTGCTTCAACTGAATCGCTTAAATGTCCCGAATTTTGATTCAAACCCAGATAGTTGTACGAACCCAAGTTAATTGCGTTGATTCGCTTGCCATGTCTTAAGAAATGCCGCTTTTACAAAGCAAATCTTGAACACTATCTACCGAAACGTGAAGTTTCCATCCTCCGATATTCTTTCAATTAGATCTACTGTAGTTCCGGCCATACTTGCAATCGGATTGTTGTACATATCGATTCCGGCTCGAACAACGTGTTTCAAAAAGAAATGTTCAAACTTGTTATGCATTGGAACGTACCCGCGTCTGTTGACTTCTTGCGGCTGATGATTTTTTCGTAAACCTAAAAGAGTCAAAAGATATTCCAAGCATCGAAAAGCAAACACATTTCCGAATTCAAAATAAATGAAAATCGAAGTGATCGTTGAAGGATGATGAGCAGCCCTCGCCAACCTCCGATTCCGGTAAAAATCTAAGACCAAAGCAAAAGCGAACCCCAAGGCTAAAAGCAAATAACACCAAAAAACCAATTCTAAAAATTTGAACATCATTAATTTTCAAAGGCGAGTGTTTCACTTAATTCAATAGGAATGTTATAAAGTGAATAATCACAATTGTTTCGGATACCAGAATTCTGTTTCATTCTCGGTGTTAGATTTAGTTTCACGAATGGATCAATTTAAACATACCGAAATATGAGAGAACAATGTGTTTTCTGAATTCTTCGCTTTCAAAAACGGTTTTCAATTACAGTTTTCGCCTGGAAGCGAAGCGCTTTTCGGATGACAAATATCTAAAAAATAAGTTTATTGGAAAAAGAGTTGATTTCAAATATATAAATCAAAATCGAGAAAATTACAGAGACATGGTTGTTACTTTATGCGACTAATCTTTCCTTAAAAAATTAAAATATTTACAAACTATAATAATTAGTATGACGAACGTATTTTCTTCGCCTTTCTGATGATGGTACCAACATCGATTTTATCAGGAAAATTTTGTAACAATTTAACATTTGTGGCAAAATCTCCATTCAGAAGATCGTCATGGAGAAGCCTATTAAAAAAGGAATTATCTTACGAACATTAAATCAAATAAATACTTACAATAACATGGCGCAACAAATGTCAATTAGAAAAGAAAATCGGTTTTCATCGGCGAAAAGAAAATCCCAAATTCTTAATACTTCTAAAAATGTGTAAATAATAATATAAAAAAATTGATGTAACAATGAATGAAATTATTACTACCTGGAAGTGGAAACTCTTGTGATAATAGCAATGTTATCCAACGAAAGGCATAATAATGAGGTTTAATGCCTTGATTTTGATAAATGTGATAATAGACTTGACTATCTTCCCTCAGAATGAGATTCGTGAGTCTTGTCATCATACTTACGACCCCTAAAAACAATTAAATTAAAATATCTTTGGTAACTGTAATTAGTAATTACAAATACTCAACATAAATCATCAATATAAAAAGCATCAAAACAATAGCATAGAAAAAATGCGTTACTTACCGCTAGACTGGTCAGCATCCATTTGACTATTGTACATGTCACGTATTTCACTCATTAAAGATGTGAAACACCAAAAAGCGTCAGCTTCTGAATGCACTTAATAATGAAGAATTTTATTAAATTTAAAATCGATTGTTACATAACCACTTACCATTCCATTGATTTTTATTGTCATTGGCAAAAACGTAATAAATTGGACCAATGATTTCATTCATTCCCTGAACATAGCTTTGACCAGGATTTAACTTTGCATAAACGAAAAGAATTCTCGCTACAATTTGCCTGTTCAAACAAATATTGTTCAATATCAACAAAAAATTCTAAAAAACAACGCACCAATGAAATTCTTCTTTGTTGGAGTTTATCAATTCACTGAAATGGTCTTCATCATCATTGGCGACTAAAGTTTTATTATCCCTTATTTCAGTTGCTCCGAACGGATTTCTTACTATATCCACCGATTGAGCTTTACTACTTCGAGCTCTACCTATAATGTCACAATCGGTTGCATCTATGCAAAAAGTTTTCGCAACTCTTTGCTGGAAGAACGAAATATCGGGATACAAACGTCTAACATCCTTAATTATTTGTGCGAGAATTTCATTATCACGAAAATATCTGTTCCACTGGCTTGATGGTGCTGGGTTAAGCGGCTATAAAAACAATTGTTTAAGCTTTTCATAAGAGAGCTGTTAAGTGCAACATACGTGATCATCTACTTGAGTTGATGATGTATCGTCTAATATTAATTCGATGACGAATTGTCTATAAAGTTGCCGTTTCTCATCTAATGCTTTCTCCCATTCACTTTTATTGGCTGGTAGGTACCCTAATAGTATCTTCGTGAGATTGAAATTATTTTTAAACATGCAAATTCAAATGAATGTAATTCTGTACCTTCCATGTAAGCGACCGAAAATGAGTATTATCATCAGGGATGCCAACATCAAAACAATATTGACGCAGACCTTTAATGTCTATTACAATGTTTCGCTCCAAAAATTCGGAAAACTTGCGTAGCCTAAAAAGAAAGCAACTGATCAAACACACACAGTGAATAATTTCTAAGTAGTGCTAAATAATTTGACAATTGAAGACACATATTTATTGAAAATTAAATTAAATTTAAATACAATACTAATAGAAATTATGTTTGATATTGTCTATTATTTGAAGAGATTATTTGAAGAGGTTTCAAAAGATGAGCTCTTATTTGCAAACTTTGCGTTCATCGCAAACATAAATTTTTATTGTTTTATTGTTTAAAAATTATCGTGTTCTATTGTTTTTGGGTGAGAAAGCAAATTCTTTTTATTTAATTAATATAGTTTCGTAAGGCTAATGTTACTATCATGTCATACTTATCCGCAGATGTCCTGGAATTACTATCGTTTGAGATAATTTCAATCTTTTTTACTTTTTGTATGCCTAAATATACAGAAGTTTTTAACTAC
>NCKU01003691.1:0-14348 GCA_003675995.1 Dinothrombium tinctorium | reverse complement strand
CGATCAATGATTGGATCACATAACATTGTTTTCTGTTGTCTTTCTGACACGGTATTATTGTTGTTTAGCTCACAACAAAATGATTTATAAATAGATTGCGTCTAAAGAAGAGAGAATGAGTGTGAGATATAAAAAGTAAATAAGAGTATCAAATGACGAGTGTAACTTTTTTTATATATTAAACTTTCTATTTATTAATTGTTTGTTCGGAATTCGAAAATTGTCTTGCGAGTTTTCTACGTATTTAAGCTACGTGTCTTAGAACGACGAGACTTTTTATAAATGATCAAAGCGAATCTAATCACATGAGATTAGAGTCAAGAAAAAAAAACTGTAATTAAAATTAAAATTTTCACATTTAATTTTTTTATTAATCTCTTTCTCTATCTCTCGTTTCTTATAGCTCTTAATTCTTCACAATTCTTTCTAAATTAAAGAACTCATTCGAATGATTCAAGAGCTTTTCTTTCAAAAGTTTGCCCTAACAAAGATACAAATGAGGCGTTAAAGGATCCACAGTCCTTTTGTGCACATAACGCTCGTGCGAAGTTATATTCACGTACGAAGTTTATAATTAAATCTATGGGAGAAAAAATTTGTATTTTTGTTTGGGCAAAATTTTGAAAGAAAAGCTCTGGAATCATTCGAATGGGTTCCTGGTAAGAAAAAATTTTTTAGTTTTATTTAACGTTAAAAAAACTTTTTCATCTTCTCTATAAAAAAATTGCATTTACCATCATTAATTTTTGAAAAATGTTCTCGAGTAGTAAACTTCTCGTGTCACGCTTCATCATGCATGTGCCTCATCATCAAGTTAAATCTTTAAACAGGTTGCACTTTGTTCTGATCTTATTACTGTCGCTTAATAATGAGAAGCTTTTTTGAAATTCAAATTTTATTAGCTTAACAAGTATTGAAGTGAGTTGTGTGTGTGTATGTGCGAGTGTGTGTATTCAAGCAAATTTGTCTAATAAATTGAGAAAAGTTAGCGATATAAAATTAGATAAACTAAAAATGAATGAATAAATAATTCAGAAATATTTTCGAAAGAATATTAGAACAAAAGAACGCAGAGTTAAAAGAAGAGAATCGATGATCGAAACATAAGATTGATGTTGCGTGCGGCTATTAATTTATTTTCTCAAAAATGTTTCGCAAACTCGCGAAAATACACGAAAAATTTTTGCATCTAACTTTTAAGTTAGAAATTTTAATGAGTTGAGAAAACAATGTGAATCTTCGATCGGTCGAAAAAAAAATCTGTTTTAGTCATAAAATTCATTAAATAGAAAATTTTGAAAAGTTAGATTCTTAACAATAATTGGTTCATTATTAAACGAGCCATTTTTTCGCTGCTCTTCGTCCTCAAGTTCAATGGGGAATTCAATCCGCTTCAAACAATTGTTCAGTTCTTTTTAAACTTTAATAATTGGACATCACAAAGGTTATTTTGAACACAAAGCTTTACCTTAGAGCGAATTATATTGAGAAAATCTGATATAAGTATGAAAAGTAAAAAATTTTAAACGAAAAATGTGAATTAAAAATTATCCAACACACGAATCATCATAAAAAAAACCTCATGAGAAACAAGGATTAAGTCGTAGTGTTAAGAAACTCAAACGTTTGCGTTCAACTAAAATATATTGAGTGAGAACTTTGAAACAAATCCTCATGTGAAAAGTACACAAAAGCGTTTGTTTTGACAACGCTTCGGTTTTCACTGAAAACTAACAACGGATAAATTGGGTGTGCGCTTAAAAAACGGAATGGAGCAAGTTAAAAAAGATTTGTCCACTTGTTCACAATAATCAAAACTCAATGATGGCAGAATTTTTTTAAGAATCTCTTCCTTTCAAATTTGTAACGGAAGCTTTATACAAAACATAAGTCACGAAATAATCAATGAAACGTGATCATTTTCATTTTCTTTAAAGAAATTGATGTGATTTTAGAAATTGAAAATATTTCAAACACAGTTGGCGTCGAAATTAAAATTGAATATAATATTAAAAGTTAAAAATGTTTATGAATAATAATTTTTTAGAAACACTTTTCCGAGTCAAATCAAAAAAAAGATGAAATGAATTTTCATCTCTAGCATTTCTAACAGGATCTTAACATCTCGAGAGATGTGTTTTTAAAAAGTCGATTTCCTATTGAGAACGGAAGTATCCCTAACATTCAAAGAGTGTACTGTTGGAGAAAATATTTTGAGTACTTATGAATTTGACTTTTTAGAGAATTAAATGCAAACTTAAGAAAAGAAAAGAAAAAAGTATTCTAAACGAATTCATCACTAACTTCATGAATAGAATGAAATGCATTTTTGTTTTATGGAAAATTCGATTTTGAAAACTTTTTAATTTGACTATTGGAGCATATTGCAAGTAGAGGTGGAAACGGCACACGGGAAAAATCGAACAAACTTATTACTAATAACAAATACTAGCATTACTTATAACTAATACTAATGTTTATCGTTTGTTCGTTTATTCATTAAACATGTATTATTTTAATCAAAAATTTTTTATCGCAATTTTTGTGAGACGCTTTTTTTTGTTTGTGAGGTATTGCAGTGAAGATCACTTTCGATTATCTAGACGTTTTATTTTGAAACGATAGTAATAGTAAAAAAAAGTTCTATAAAACAGACAAAATATTTAGAATAAGTCTAAAGACAGCGCTTTAGCTTACGGGTTACGGGCGAGTTCGGGATTTACATTTTCATCCCGTTTCCACCTCTTACAAGTAAACATGTTTAATTTTGAGCTTATTTATCTGCTATCGATGTAAGCACATTAAAAATGTATGTTTAAAAAGTGGTTGCATCAGTAAATTTCAACATTGAGCGAAAAAATACTTTTCGAGTAAAGCAGAAATTGAATTTGATCAGTAAAGCATGAAAATAATAATTACGGCGAATTTGAATTTTCTAAAAATTAAATTACATAGAAACTATTATTTTGTTATTGCTGTTATTTAATAAAGTTTTAAAACTAATTTTTCGACTTCCTGTAAAATCGATAACTAGCGAAAAGCCAGACTGTTTTAGAAAATAAATATTCGGAAATTAAATTATAAAGTTAGTAAAAATAATTTTAAAAAAGAGGAACATTTTCACGAATTCAAAATTTTTAAAATGTCATTAATGTTAAGTCGTTGTATACATAATTTCTCGATATATATTTTCTAGGGGATCATGTTGAACAGTTCGCTTAATAAAACGAAAGATGAAAATTTATCACAATTATAGAAGATAGAGAAGTATGCAAACGTGTATTGAAATAATTTTAATTTTAATCAAGAATAACGAATGAATAATTCAAATTTAAGTTAAAAATGTTCTCAGAAAAATATTCTCAAGGGTTTAGTTAAAATCTTTCGCAAATTTTGCGCGTATTTCACTTAAAAACAGTTTAATTTAAACGAGTGCTTGAGAAAAACGATCGAAAGAGAAACGCTCGATTGAAGCCATTTTCGTATAGTACAATGTACAGTGAAGAGAAAAAAATTCACAGTGTATTTTGCATCGATTGCTAAATCCAATCGATTCTTGAAAAAAACTCTACACACGTTATACAATAAAAGCTGACGAAAAACTAACGATTCGTTTTCGTGTTTCGTTTTTATATTTCGCAAACGTTTTAATTTACGAACAATTAAAAAAGCAAAAGTTGTAATTAATAATGGTTTTGAAAATATATGGAAAAAAGGCGTGAACCGAAATTTTGTGCATTTAAAATAATAGGCAAAGCTTAACATTAGTTACAAAATAACGTCTCTCTCTCTCTCTCTATCTCTCCGCTTTAATTTATAGACTTTTGCATATTTTAGCTTAATGAAACAAACATTTTCAAAATAAATTGTGATCATATTAAAAACGTTTCTTTTGTTTTCATGACTTTTTATAATTATTGTTGTTATTAAAAATTATTATTATCAAAGGAGAGAGACGTTCGCTAGTTTCTAATTTTTTCGTTTAATGAGATTTTTTCTCGTTGAAAGTTTTAAGTCGTACATTTAAACTTGCACAATAATTTCACATTAATTTTATAATTTCGACCTCACTCTCTCCACCATATATATTTATATATAAATTCTTCTTTTCGTTGACAAAAAAGAAAACGAAAATAAGAAATATTAGACATTTTGTCAGCGATGCGTGTATAAAACTAGTGAGAACCGCGAATAAACGTTTAGCGTTTTTGGTATATAAGTTTTCGCTCACTGTCAAATGTTGCATTAAAAATCAACAATGAAGAGGCAGAAAAATATGTCGCATAAATGAAAGAACATTATTTACAGTGTTCAATTTGTTATTAAATATTTTTTTTCGCTGCTTTCACTCTGTTCGTCGAAAAATAGCAGTTGACTTTAAGCTACATCTTCGATACACTAAATCTCGAAAGTAAAATCATGTCTTTTTTTCGCGAAAACATAGTTGTAAACCAATCGGAGAAAGAGAGAGAAAAGAGATATCCATTTGTCAATAGAATTAGCACAGATTTTACGATACATAGCGATCAATATCTAACTGTGCTACTATTTTCGGTCACACACGCACACACACATTGGCAGAAATGGAAAGTGGTGAGAAAATATCTTGAAGATGGAAATGAATTCAAGCCAGTGCGAATGAAAATTTATTTCGTTGTCAATAGAAATGATTCGAAAATATATTGATAACTGTTTTTCCAACTATGAACGATGAACACACATATTGTTAGGTTTGAAATTTGAAATTTTTTTTTTGGTATCAAACAAAAACACAATGAAAATGTTAAAAATGAAAAAAAAATGAAAGTTTGACCAAAAAGCAGCGAATTCTTTCTGATTTTTTTCCTCTCTGCTCGCCTCAATTATTTAGCGTTAAATCCGAACTCTTGTATACAATGTGAAATTTCATTGAAGCAACGTTTGAAGTCTTGTCATTTGTTGACTAGAGATACATTAATACGAGCATTCGAGCGCAAGAAACACTGATAAAAGCTAAAGGCAAAAAGATGTGTCGACAGCCCGTGGTTAGATTAAACCATTTAACATTTCGCTTAAACAACTTAAAATCATTATCGACTTACTTTCGTTTGTTTAAGCTCATTTAAATTTGATTAATACGTTCATTAGTCGGAATAAAAAATTACCAGATTCTTGATCAATTAGTTTCAAAGTTTGAAATGATGAAAAAAAATTTAAATAAATTTTGTTAAATAATTTTTCTTACTAACTTGTGAAAAAGAAAATTTATTTTAAAAATTAAAAATTCTTCATCTTCAAATTTATAATGAAATAAAATGAATTTAGTAATTGAATAATGAATTTGAAATTTGTTTAGTGCAAATATTTAAAAAAAAGTTTGAAAAGAAAATAAGTTCGCGGAATTTGTTAAGAAAAGTTTTTTGCGTTAAATTTGAAATGCTTTCATTAGTTTGAAAAGTAAAGAGACTGAAAGAAAAAAAATTGAAAACATTTTCTTTATTCACAAAAGTAAATAGAAGAAAAAGCAGATTTTTACTTTTACTAATTTAAATATCAAAAACTTTTGCGAAGATGCCTAAAAACTATGAGGGCGCCACAGGCAATCAGATCGAGATGCGTCGAGAGCAATGTCCTGATCACAGAAAAGAGAGTAAAGAGAGTAAAGAGAGAGAGAGAAAGAAAGAAGGAAAGAAAGAAAAGAAAGAGAAACGCAATTTACGGCAGTGATGTCAACTCATCGACTGCTTTTTTAAACAGTTGCCTAAAAAATCCAATAAGCTTTGAAAAGGATGAAACAATAAGCGATAAAGTAGTAAATAAAATGTATAAAATAATCACCGAAAAGAAAGTGTTTTCCGAATTAATTTTAAATATAAAAATATTTGTGTAATTTCCGAATCGAGTTTCGAGCTATTGACAGAAATTCTGAGCAGTGAGAAAGCGAAAAGAAAAATCGTTGATGAGCTACAATCGATATTTGACATTGTACAATTCGTACAATTTACTTTTAATTTTTTCTTCTTCTTCTTCTTCTTAAAATGGCTAAAAATTATTAAATTAAATAAATAAATAAATTACTCATTTAATTTGAATTTTAAAAGTTGAATTACAATAATAATTTTGATGATAATAAAAAAAATCGCTAATAGCACTTATAGCCGTTGGGCAAAATATTTTCACATCATTAATGTATACAATTGCGCTTTTTGATGAATGAAAAACTAAACACGATCGTGATAAAAATTTAATATATCGATTTTAAAAATATTCATTTCGTCTTAAATTTTGTAAATTTTCATAAAAATAAAATAAAAAAATTACATAATTGGTTTCAGTTTTTTGCGTTTATTTGCTTTTTCTATATTAAACAATTCAGTTTGATCATTCTTTCTTTGGTAATTCGCATTGTTTACATACTCTTAAAATAAATTTACATTAGCTTTCAAAATTTGATGCACTTTGCAAACTCACAACTCGGTAGTTTTGTATAATATATTTATTCTCTCTTCTGCCTTAGCGATTACATTCATCTATCAATTCAACTACTAGAACGCTTTTGTATACGAAAATTTCATAGCTTCCACGGATAAACATATCGATTGAAATGTTCAAATAAATTTTTATTTTCTTGTAAGCGCACTTTCATTTGCAATTCATAACAGATATGCTTGTGAAAAGTATTTTATGAAATTTAATGACAAAAATTCGAATGTGCCATAGGAGAAAAAAAAGAATATAAAATAACATAATGGAGCTTTCTATATCGTTAGAGGAGAAAAAAAATCTATAAATGTTAATTTTTACAGCTGTGACCATAAAGTTTTGCCACATCGTATCCATATAAATCTCGTGTTTAGCATTTTATTGCTAAACCTTTTATAGCATAAACATTCGATCGAGTGTTATAATTACGTTTTAGGCTTTCTTTAAACCAGCTCGAGTGAAATTTTCGCACAATTAAATTTTGTTTTAGTAATTTAAAAAAATGAGCAAACTTTTTAGTTGAAACTTAAACTACACAATCTTTATCGAAGAAATAATGTGAAATTTTAATTTTATTTGCGCTATTTTCAAGTGAAAAGAAAGAAAGTAGTGAATAGAATAATTAAGCTAATTCAGGCTTTATTTATCGAAGAATTCTTATTTTGAGCTTAATAATGAAGAGAAAAGTGATACAAAAATGTGTTTGTGGTAAAAAAGAAAAAAGCGAAAAAAGATGATAGAACATGCTTACACATAATCAATATTCAAATAATAATCATGCTACAAAAAAAGAAAGTTGTGCAAAAAAATTGACTGACAAAGAGTGAAGATAAAAATAGCGCGAATAATAGGCGCAAAAAAACAGAATATTGGCAGATAATAGAGGAAAGTTAACGAAGAAGTGTACAAGAAGAATAAATACATTGCAAGCAAGAAAAGAGAAGCGAAACAAATGCATGTCGTAATATGAAGTAAAAGATCAAACTGTGTACGCTCTTTGTTTTTACGCGTTTTTTTTGTCTGTTCGTTTATTTCTAAAAAGCAGAAAAACATTTCGCGCTGTCTTCGTCGCTCTCTCACTCGCCAAGTGCGAGAGCAGCAGAAGAGAAAGGGTTTCTACTTTGTAACCAATTTTTGTTGTTCGCAGTAAACAATGCGAATGAAAGATATATCGCGAAAACCGACACACAAGAAAACACAAAGACAATGATAATCAATATGTTCTGTGTCGAATTCAACTCGTTTTAGCTTTTCGCTCGTTCGTATTCGCTTTTCAAAGAAGAAAAGAAGCGCACACTTTCTCCGTATTCGAGTGTACACAAAATATCTGCATTTAAGCTTTGAAATGTTCTTATGATAGTCGAAATGATAACTTTTCAATGCAGCATCAATATTTGGCTTTTACACAGTGAGAGGTTTAGCGCATTCGTGATCTTTAAGTCACTTTAATATAATAAAGTGTGTTGAGCTTTCGCTTCTTCATCTTTATTTGATCTGCTCTCTACATATATTTACTCAAGCTTTATTCTAACAAAACAAAAAATTTTTTCAATTAGAACATTTTTTTCTTTCTAAATAGTAAACACATTTGAGAGTTGAAATTCGTGAAAAGCAACTGCGACTAAATTTATTCTGTGGACAAGTGTAATCATCATCTAAAAAATTTTCTATAAACGAATAATTCGAAAATATCCGCGTTTCATAGTTGATTGTTGCTAAAGAGAACATAATTCAAAAACGAACAAAAGTGAAATAAAAATTCTATCGAGAGCATCAACAACATGGTGGCTAGCACTATAAGTGGCACAACATACAACATTCATAAGCTGAAGTAGAATAAATAAACAAAAGTAATTTTTTTCTGATCAAATCTTATTTAAATTTATTTCATTTTAACTAGAGTTTCAAAATGATATCCTGTTGAAAATTTTTGATTGAAACTAATCTAAAGACAAACGATTTTGCTGATAATTTTCAAACTGCAAAAAGAAAGAAAATTGATATGCATGAAATTTAGTTAGTCTTAGTCTTAAAATTTTATATAAATTGAGCTAAGAGAACAATTTGAAAAGATTTTACATTCTTCTTGCGCTGCTTTATGCGCGCGTTTCAACAGCAAATATATTCCTTAGGTTGAATCATAATCATCATCTTGCAATGTTTATTCTTTGGACAAAATGTAGAGCAGCTGTTTGCATAAAAATTAGCAATTCTCAACGGATAAGATGACATAAAAGAGCTGCATATCGATTTTCAGAGCAAAGAAATTGTAGAAACAGAGAAGAAACATGAATATGAAAGTGAAAATTATGAATATAACATTCAAAATCACGCGTTTCATATTCAGACTACTTATGAAAACAAATAAATGCGTTTTTATTCATTTAATTAAATTTCAAATATTTAGATTTTATGTCGCACACTATTCACTTAAACAAAAAGAATAAGGATGGAAACAAATCTAAAGAAGATTTTAACGAATGTATCCAAAGAAACCGAATTTCTTTAAGCGAATGATAATATGACAAATCGCTGCGTGAAAACTATTTAAGCTTGTTTAAAACTTCTGGTAATGATTGAAAACACTAATCCTTAAAAAAATGAGAGATTCTTTGAATATATCTTCATTCAAAGCGAATGAAAAAAACGTTAACTCCAATACAAAAGAGTTTGCAATGGAATCGATCGATTTACTTTCGATTTACTTGTTTATTGATGCAAAAATCGCACATTTCGACATCTTATTTTCAAATAGTAGCGAAGAAAAGAAGAAGAATGCCGAAATCGTTGTGTTTAACGATTTGTTATGTAAAATGTAAGCAAATGTTTTTAACGCATTAATCGCGTTTAATTCATTCGAATTAATGCTGCGAATCTTCTGAAAACAGTTGAATACAATGAGAAATGTTTTTATTGCTTCGAAATCGCAACGAATTTGCTTTAAAGCAGGAAAAAAGTTGCGATGTTATTTGTGTACAAAAATTTTTTTTCTTTTAAACATTTAGCTTTGTGACCCTAAAAAAATAATAATTTCTTATTCTTCTGGAGAAATAATTACAGTAACGAAATGATGAACGATCGTAAATTGAACGAGTTATCGCACAAACATACAAAACTATTTCGGTTTTTGTGTGTGACGGCTGCAAATAGTGACAATATCATTGTTATAGAAATCGAGAGAAGAGAGAGAAAAAAGAGATGAGAGCACACAATGTAGCTAAATTTAGCACAAATTACAAATCGGCGAAATCGTTATGGAAGAAAAGAAGTGTACAGTTCTAATCCTGTGCGATATAAATATGAAAATGTATTCATTTCTAGTGCAAAAATGTTCACGAAACGATCATTGATTCATTCAAAATGGAGCCGAGGAGCATTCGCGCAGTGATTTGAATCTACCGTTATGTTCTTATTGATTGATTGCATTGAAAAATGTAACATTTTTCTCGTTTATTTATACATGTAGCCCTTTCGCAAATATATACAGTGCCTTTTAGAGAAAATGAAAGCGCATTATATTTTTAGCGTAAAAATGAGATTGAAATCAATATTTCAACTTTACCGTTTGTCGAAAAGAGAAAGTCAACAGAAAGCGCGTTTAGTGCACAACATAATCTTACGGGAAAAAGTTTGTTCCAAACATTAGCTAAGAAAGTTTAGTAGACGAAAAAAAGGCAAGATTTAACCGATAAACATCACTATTGAATACCATACTATAAATCAAATTTTTATTTACCGAAGTTGGCAGAAAGATGAGCAACGTTACTTGCTCTCTCTCTCTCTCTCTCTCCTTCTCTCTCGCTTTCGTGTGTGATGCTTGGTTTGACTCAATGTGCCTGTGCTTTACGATTAATAATATTTACTTTCTCATTTGAACAAGCATTTGATTCGATTAACGCTTTTGATTTCTCATCGCATCACTTTCACCATCAAAATGTATTGCCAAAAATCGCTCGACTTTTATTATGAATGCGATTTTTCGATTTTTTTCTAATCGAAGGCATATATCAAATATTGATAATATAATAATTTTGCTAAAATTTTACTGTAAAAGAAAAAAGACAACAGTTTAAAGCGAAATTAAGATTGATAAACTTTATATAAATAGTGGACCAAGATTTCGATGCATTCGATTCATCGATGCATTTCGATGCTTGTAAATTCTGGTTTAAAAATGTGTAGACTTAAGTGAAAGCTTTCAATAAATTCAAATAAAAAAGTTTGAAATTTCTTTCTAACTTGCGTTAATGTTACTTTATTGTATTTTTTACAACATTGATTAGTTTTCACTATTTTAAAAATGTTCAAAGTTCAAATTTAATTTATATTTTACGAAAATTGCATGCATATTAAAAAATTTCTTTGCGTTCGCTAAAAATATTTTTGCAAAACTGAAAAGTTGTAAGAAAATTATTACAAATAGGAGAAAAAATTTAATTCCAAGTATAAGAAGCTTATTTTTATAAACGAGACTTTAGGACGAACAAATAGAAAAAAAAAATTAAAATTCTTTAAAAGCTTTTTGGATTAGAAAATTTAGAATAGAAACATAGCAACCAGAAACTAATGCAATTAATTGAATTGTTTCTAAATTGGTATTATTTTAAGGTAAATTAGAATATAGTTTTCGTAAGGTGCAAGTGTCTCTTATAAAGATTTTCAAAATAAACTTGGAATTTCATTTGTTCGAAGTGAAGTGAAACAATTTTGTGTTGTTGGCCATCAATTTTTATTTACGAAGAGAAAAAGGCTATTCGAAATAACAAAAGCAATCGATACTTGTTAACTAGATATGTAGATAGATAGACAAGAATAAGCTTATATTGTCTTTTCTAATACTAGATAAAAAGTTTAGAACCTCTGTTATCTCTTTCGCTCTCTCGCTGTTTCTTTATGTTTGCGAAAACACAGTGACAACGAAAGTTAGTGAAGTGTAAAATAACAAAACGGAACGAATTCTGCACATTTAATTTTTCATTAAAATAATTTTCAATAATGAAAGCAACTTGTGTCAAAAACAATGTTATCAGCAGATTAAAGGATTGAAAATGGAACGTAAACTGACGCGAATGTAAAAATATCCATTTTATTATATAGTTGTGCAAAAATTCCCTAGACAGATGCTATTTGGCTCTTTCGCTTCTCAAAGTTTTCTCAAATTCATTTTAGATGTCATGAAGCAATATGTTCAATCTAACGTAATTTATACGTTTTTACAATTTATAGCATCGAACGAAGCTACTTTTTGCTGCTCTGTATAGTAAGTAAAAGTGAATTTAAAAGAAAAATAGTGAATAGATCGAGATGATTTTATTTAATAATCAAACATGTTTTATTTATAGGTCAGATTTGTTTTTTGATGAAAATTGATTTTCACGTTAAAATTAAATCATAAATTTGACAAGATTTTAAAAACAATTTGTCTAAAAACTTGAAAACGAATTCAAATCTCCGAATACTTTTACATTTTTTTGTATTATTTTTGTGTAGAAAAAAAATTACGAATGACATTTTTTCCTCTTGGGAGAGGGCACAATTTAGATTCACTTGTTTTACACTCCTTTGAGAATTATGTTCTGATAATTTCAACAATAATTTGAATTGACCAAGCTTAAAATGCTATCTAAAAAGCATATTCATGGACAAGTTTTCAAAACAACTTCAAATTATATTGACTTTGAAAAAAATTTTAAATTACAAAAAAGCTATTCCATTAAAATTTTATCAGGAAATAAATGAATCCTCTTGAGAATTACGGGAAAATAGAGTTAACAATGACCTCATTTCTTGCCAATAACAATTCTCGCACATAAAATTATCTAAAACTAAATTGGTAACCATAGGATATATGAGTAGTTTGCTTGAATAATAAAGAATGTCAAGGAAAAAATTCAATAAGTCACTGTTTATTAGTTCTAGCAATAAATTTCTGAATTGAACGACAAGGTAATGAAATATATTAATTCGATGAATATTTTATTTATATTGAGGAATAGAAAAAGAAGAAAAATTTTTTCGTTGTCTCGGTTTTGATATGTAATTGAATAAAGAATATTTTTAATTCTACTAAATCAAATCTATTGAAAAAAATGAGAACATGAAATAAATTTTGTATTTTGTAAGCGAGCTTGAAATATTAAAAAATTTTATTTATATATGAAATTTATATTACTACTTGTAACTTCGAGTAAATATGAAAATTTCGAAGAAAAAAATTTAATAAATTTATAAAAATGAATAAATTCGCATGTATATTATCTAATGAAATAGCTGTTCAGAAAGTTGCCCCTTTTTTAAGAAGTAATAACTTTTGATCGCTTTTTCGTATTTGAGTGGTTCTTTTACATTTAAAAACATTTTTGTTTAACTTATTAATTGACATCATGAATAAAAAACAACAGTTTTTGGACAAAGAATGTGCAAAAAAAAGTGAAATGAAATTTCCATAGGTTTTTACTTGAGTTAGAACATGCATTTTTATTGTCGAATTTTGTTGTTATGTAAAAGAAATGAAACAAAGGGAAAAGAAAAAATCAATGAATAATGTTAAATCTCTTAATATTAATACAGATTCGGAAAAAAATGTTTGGCCAAGCGATAATTGATGAAGAGACGCAAGCTAAGGATGCGTTTCTCAATTTAAAATATAAAACTTTATAAATAAACAACATTAAAAGCGATGCGCGTTAAAAATGCAAATAATTTCTTAACTTAACCATTGATGAAATCGAAAAAAAAAAACAAAAAACAATGAGATGAATGAAAAGGGCTGATGATTGCTCACCACTGTCAATATCTTGTCAGAACTGTCGTTTAACAAATGATAACTCGTGAACCATTTTTACAAAACAAAAGTCAAACTGAAATCACTTACTATTTGCACACGTTGATTCCACATTTGGATAGTGAAGTTTTAAAAAATATTTGACTTTTTTATAAACAAAATGAATATTTCACTTTGCGCTGAAATTCAACTGTTTACAATCGCTTTTAAATGTGAAAAGAAAGCACGAAATACTGTATTCAATTTGCCGATCACCGTTCGAACGGCGATGAAATAATATGCATGGCGGCAATACATTTTCTCAGGCAATAATGAATCTGTTGAATTAAGATTCTTCACTACATTTCCAAAGAATCAAAGTTAGAATAATGTTGAAGTCTTTATTTTTTCTATCGAAATTTTTAAAATTCATTTAAGAATTCTTTCTATGTTTTTTGGCCTAAACTATTGGCTAACTAACACAATAGCAACTAAATTAACTTGTAATGAAAATGTCACAGGAAAAAAATGAAAAACTCTTCTTCACTCATTTAAACACATATTTTACTATTCACCTTCACTCGAATATACTGAAACCTTTTTATTTTGCGGCGATCGGGCCTTGTCGTCACAATAATTTAGATCCGATGAAGGCGCAACAAAACACGAGTACAAAATATATTTTAAGGCGAGAAAATTGCAGGTCGGCGAAAAAGCCAAATATGCGTTTACATGCGGTTTTTACACAATTTATTGCTGTCGCATTGGCGATTGCCGATGTGGTTATCCTATGCTGTGTAGTAAAGGGCGAAAATACTAAGATTTACATGTGTAAATCTTTGTATGATGATTGTTGGTGATATCGCTTGCACTGTGGCGAGCGTGCACTCCACAATATAAACTAAGTTGATAACTGTGCTTAATTTTACTTTTAAATGCTTTCAATTTTGTCGCGAACCCTGGTCAAAATTGATGGGTCAAATTGATAAGTTTATAAGTGATAATAAATTAATTGATACGGCATAAGTATTTTTTCAGAAACTCTATTTCCACCTTCACTAATCACAACTTAAGTTTTATTCAGTATTTTACTTAAGTTTGGATGCATAAACTTGAATCAAAT
>NCKU01003689.1:0-14351 GCA_003675995.1 Dinothrombium tinctorium | reverse complement strand
TTTTTTTTTATTTTCACTCGAGAATTTTACAAAATTCAATTCTATGGCAAACGATTCTATCTTCAGTTTTAGGTCTTGAAAAATTCATTTGTTTTAAATTTTTTAATTTAGAAAAAGTATTTTAATTATAGAAAGAGAGAGAAAGAAAAAATTGTTTACACACGTTTTTAATGCAATCAAACGTAATGCAAACATATTGATTTTTGTATGTTATTTACTTTTTTTCAGCAAACTGAAAATACAATGAATTCTAATCACACGCTACTTCTACTTTATTATCACTGCGTATATGGCTTCGATTGAAACAAAAATAATGAAATTTCGATCGAAAGCAATGCAAATAAAAAATGTGATCAAATTAAATGTTTGCTCGATGTTAGTAACAAAGTGAAGCAGGTAAAACTTTCTGTCAAAAAAAAGTGAATTGGGTGAGGTTCAATGTTGGAAAAAAAAAATTTCTCCCGCTACATAAAATACTTGTGATTGACACTTTTTTTGTTCGCATAAATTAATTCAGAGTAAATTAGTGGAAAATTTTTTTACTTGAAAAACGTTTTGTTTCACACTTGAAAATTATATTCTCGAAAAGGTAATTTCTTCGTCATAAATGAAATTTTAATTTCGAAACGCGAGAGCGAAAGTAGAGTAGAAACAGTAGAGTAGAAACTCAAGAGTAGAAACCGCCTTTTTTCTTTTATGAATACAATCTAACAACACGAGTAAAAAAAGTAGAAAGCTTTTATGATTTCTTAATAACGTTAACGACAAATAGCTTTTAAAAACCGCGACTATCTTCAATTCAATTTTTCAAAACACAGCTCATTATTATACCGAAGCTAGCCACAAAACAAACATTTTCAAAAACTTAAGTAAACCTCGGCTAATAACATACCTGTAATAAAGCAGGCAAATATCCGTTTGTAATTACTGTGCGGATGTAAATTTTTTTTTCTTTGCCTCTTTTTTTTTAAATATTCATAATTTCATTTTCTTTCTCTCTTTTACCATTCGCTTCGTTATATTTCGCTGAATTTCATTTTCAATTCTTTCGAAAGTCAACGTGTCAATTTCATCGCTCATTATCACTTTGAACATTTTGAACGAAGATAAATTTACTTTTTCTTTTATTACCTCGAAACGCATGATCAAGTAGTTTTTTGCATTAAATTTCTTTTATTTTCGCAAATAAACATTTGGCATTCGATTAATTAATCGTTTAATTATGCCGGCAGACGGTTATTTTTAAGCTTTTTCCGCCGTAGTGATTACATTTCACGATTCACTGTTAAATTAATAATCAATTAAAAGCTAATATTCAGTTAGAAGAAAAGTTGAGGTCAGATGTATTTTAAAGCGAAGAAGCATTAAATTAACAACGCATTTAAAATTCAAAACGTTAGCATTGAAAATCGCTAAATAAGCAGCCATTATCTCGTAAACGATGGTAATTTTTCGGCTAATTTGGCAAGCTGTTCGAGTTTTTTGAAATGCACTCGCCTGCTTCAAAAGCAACCACAACGAACGTTTTTTGAATTCAAAACGCTTAAACTACTTAAAATGGCGATATTCTTATTAATAAATTAAACATATTTCGGCCGATGACAACATGCGATTAGAAACGAGTAAAACCATTTTTTAAAAGATGTTTTATATGATCGTTTGTTTTGCTCGCTTCCGAAAAATTTAAACGATAATTTATCAAATCGCATAACTAATGATTTAAACACTATTTTTGTATTCATAATAAATTCATTTTATTACCTTCATTGTGTTTCTTTTCCCGATTCACATTATTCAATAATTTTAATTTGTTATATATTGTCGTAATCAAGTAGAAATTTAAAGTGCTAACTAACCAACCATTAGAATGGTTTCGGAGCTTTTCTCTCACACAAGGCTAAACAAAGATTCAAATTCGAAATGAAAGCAGCCAAAGTACCTTGAGAAGATAACGCTCATGCAAAGTTTATTCACGTGCGAACTTCATAGTGAAGTCTATGAGGAAAAAGTTGTTTTTAATGTTAAGAACGGACAAGTTGACAAGTTTTCATCAGGTTTGCAATTTGATAATGCAATCGGTTATGCTACATTCCAAATGATTTTCCATTCGACACTTTATGTAAATTGATCAAAATTAATTTTTTATTGACTTATTTACTAAAAATTTTGTTAAAATATCAAAGTAAAGTTGATCAAGAGCTTTTTAAAAAACTGATCCCGATGAAAACTTGTCGATTTGTCCGCCCGTAGCACTCAATACAAACTTTTTCGCCATAGACTTTATAATAAAACGTTGCGCGAGCGTTGTGTGCTCATAAGCATTTTACATGCTTTCATATCTCATTTTAATCTTTGTTAGGCCAAAAAATTTTTATGAGAAAAGCTTCGAAATCATTCGAGTGGTTGTTTGTAAGTGAAATTCGTTGAAAGAAGCATTGACAGGCATATTCACAAGGCTGATCAATTGAGATATTATTTTAAAGTTAAAATCATTTGCACAATTTCCATTAAAGAAGAAAAAAGATAGAATTTAAACGTACAGTTAGTCGAAGTGAGTATCTAGTGAAAACAAATGTAGGTATACCTGGATCGAAAGAAGCAGTAAACATCGATTCGAGTTGAAACTAATCGAAACGAGTTTGTGTTCGTAAAATTGCGAAATTAATACTCACGATTGAGTGACACTTGTATTAATTCGGTTGCTCCGACAATTTATTTTTTTCAACAAAATCACAATTAAAAAGAAAAAGAGAGAAGAGAGAGAGAGAGAGAGAGAAAGAGAAAGAGTTAATGCTGAAGATAAACGAGGGATTTAGAGTGAAGCGTGGAGTAAGTAATGTGCAATTTTGCGAACGAATATGATGTTTGATTCGCAATTAACAGTTACAAACGAGAACGTAAAATCGAAAAAGAGGAGGTCCATTTAATCAAAAATTTTGTGCGTATGTCACATTCGATGACAAGCTTTCGCTTCGCTTTTTTTTACTGTTCTCCTTTTTAATACTTTTGGACGTACAAAAACAATAGCGTTTCTAAATTTAATTCGGAAAACACAAAAGCGAAGAAGGCAACAACACACTTTAATCTCTTTTCACTTCTCTTTTTTGCTCAAAAGCGAATTGCGAAAACAAAAATTTTTTGCTTCTAATATCGATCGATTCGGGAAAAAATTTAAAATTCATAAACATGGACACAATTTTTTCGCCTCTAATGACATAATTGCATGTTTTGGACGAAGCTTTCGCAACACAAATACGCTAGACACATTTTGGAATTGATTTTGAATTTATAAAGTGAAAACATTTACGCACACCTTGTGTGCTTGGCTTCAATCGAGCGTTCGGCGTTCGGTACAGCTGCTGCCAGAATATTTTGTTATCGCATGCATATAAAAACGATATATTCGATGTGAACTATCGCAAACATTTTTCGCAGAAATTGTAGGCGTTGTTGTACGGCACAGAATGCAAAAGTGAAATTTGTTCGCGAGTGCCTCTATTTCGTGTACGGCGATCGAGAAGAAGTAAAAAAAAAAAAAAGTTTGAAGCGATTTACAATTTGTTAGATTTGATTGCAAACAAACACAGCGCGATTGTTTGCCGAGAGAAAAAATTGAGTTGCGTGTTTCGAGTTGTAAAAATTTCACGAATAGTACACATTTCGAGCTTCGGAACGTTACAATTTGTTACTTCAATTAATCGCAACTCATCACTACTGCGAATTAGTGATTGGAGTGTATGTACGTTGCGCTGCGTTGGTACGCTGAAAAGAGTAGAGCGAAAAGAAATGAAGGGTTCATTTTGAGAGCAAACAAGATGAAAAGACGAAGAAAGAGAATGGAAGCTTTTAATGAGAATCGAAAACAAAGCGTGAAACTGAAGAGATGGCTGGCTTCGAGTGAACTGGCTTTGAATACACTTTAACACAGTGGATATTGGAATGAGATGAATAGAGGAAGAAGAGTTTGGCGTTGAAAGCATCATTCATTCGAGCGTAAATCATAATCACAATCATAAAGCAGAAGAAATTTTTAATCACATTTTTATTTTGCTTCTTTTCAGCTCGCTCAATTGTTCGCCTCAACAATAACGACGCGCACATATACTCGCTTCGTATAGACAAACCAATGCACAATAAATCAGCTCAAATGGACCACCTCGTCGTGTAAACATTTCTTACCTTTACGGTCACCGGATTACAAGAATGGACACGAAGACGATGCGCGTCGGCCAACTATTCTGCTTGAGCCTGAGGCCAGAAAACCAAGTTAAGCACTTTGGCTAAGCGCGTAAAAACCAGCCATCGATAATACGAGTCGGCCAGTTCGTATAGCTCAGATGCTAAAATTGCGCTGAGCGTGAATGGGTGTACAAATTGTACGCAACAACTTTTGTTAATCACAAACAGAACAAAACTTTTTCGCACAACTGTTTCCTATCGATTTGCAGCATTTTCGCAGTTCATAAAGCTGATTGATTGTCGCACAAATGAGCACTGCGAGTATTTACTCTCAAACAAAGATCACTGTTCAACCGTTCTGTGATCACTGCTCTTCGTGCGAACTCTTCTTCTTCGACCTCTTTTCGCCTGTTTTCAGCGTGTTTCAATTGAAAAACGGCAAAACTCGAGCCGGAGTTAGTTCTGTAGTACACACTCCAAGTGTGCAAACATTTCGCTGCGAACAATATTGAAAAGCTGCGAGTGTGTGTACATAGGTATTACATAGGAAAGTACTATTTTATTGAGTAGACATCACAATTTTGGCTGCCTTCTAACCACTTCTCCTCCACACACACGTCTTTTTCGCTGAACTCGAGAAAATTTCGTATTCGCCACCTTTGCAAAGTGCACAAAGCCAGAGACGACAAACACACAAGTTGCAGCATTGGTAGCCTAATATTCCGCGAACAAACTTTTTTTCAGCCGTCGAAAGTGACGTCTCTCGCTCTTTCTACTCTCCCTATTCTTCACTTCGTTTTAATGTTTCAACAAATTCAATTTTGTTTTCACAGCAACACACCGTTGACACACGCTTGCGATTTTCTGCTACAAGTAGCTTCGCTGAAGATAGAAGCAGAAAATGCGAGAAAAAATCAAATCATATTTCAACTGTCGTCTGTAATTATTCTTTTAGGACGCTTGTATGTGAATCATTAAAAATTTCAAATGTAATCAGTTTACGACACAAGATTTGGAAAACTTTTCGCTCTTTAGCAAGAACACTAATTCCACTTCCATCCAACGTTTTATATACATCTCATGTTTTTAAGTACTGAAACCAGAAGTCCCAAAATTACGAGCGGATTTCGAGCTGCTTTAATTTTCTCAAAGCCCGTTTCGATTTCTATCGCTCAACTTTAGAGTCATTCTAAGCTAAGCAAGCTTTTAATCTGTTCATATATCGTGTTTGCTTGTACTCTACAAAGTTTCGGTTTTTGGTTTTTTGTTTTGAGATTTTTGAATGCATTTGAAAAATTTTAATTTCTGTGCGAAAACTTAGGCTTACAAGCAGAAAAAACTCTACTTTCTAGAGGGCTACACTTAACAATGCATTTAACAATGAAAATGTTGTTTCACAAACTTCTAGAACAATCACATCTTCAGTACATTCTACGCCGTGTGCAATGTAACACATTGCGTACAATTGTGTGTACACTCGGTGTATACACTTTTGAATACACGAACACATCGAATGTGAAGTCAAGAGCTTCGACAGATGCAGAAAATCGATCTTTTTCTGAAAAGCGAAAGAAAAAAAAATGCTTTTCATGGATCCGTTTTCTCATTACAAAAGTTTTGAAAATTTTCAGAAACGAAGCTTGCAATTAATTGAATGATAACGCTGGTATATAATTTCGCGTTGCTTTTTTGTTATTCTCTTCTCTCTTTCTTTCGCCGCTATTTTCATAAAATGATTCGTTTAATTCAGTTTCACTTTTTATTCTTTCACAAAACGAAACAAAATCATAATGAACATTTGCCGCATTTTAACCTAAATGTTTTGTCTGTAATTTCGCGTGATTCTCTATTAAACGAACCAAAATAGAGAAAGCGAAGAGAAAGAGAAGGTAAAAAATCAATTCAATAGGAAAAAAATGTGCGCGAATTCAATCGAAAGTAAAACTCAAAATAATTGAAAACGAAAACGAAAACGAGAGCAAAACAAAAAGTTTCATATTTTCGCAAAATTTCAATTCGAAAAAAAAGTTTTTCAAAGCGAAAGTGTTGAGATATAATTTAATCAAAAACGATTTGTTTGCAGAAAAAATTGGCTCCCGTTTTCCAATTCTCGCTGCTCATTTATTTACTTCTCTAATTAGACGTTGAAAAGTGAAGTTTAAGTTAGTTTTAGTGCGAGTTCTAGTTTATCAACACGAACTTTTTTTTTAATTAAATGAAAAAAGTTTTCCGTTAATTTCAAATCAACAGTTGAAAACATGAGTTTTGAATACAAAAATGAAAGTGAGTTTATTAATAAAAGTGATGTACTAAATGAAAAATGCAAACACTAATGAAAGGTTGTATTCGCGTGCTATACAAAATACGAATAGCGTTCGCTGTGTGAATTTTTGCATATTCAAAAATGACATTTAAACATCTGTCTTATTATAATGACAAAGAAACGTCGACATTTAATTTATTGATTTGGAGAGCAATAATTAACTAACGAACAATAGCTACAAAAGAACAGAATGTCGTAATGACAACAGAAAACGAGATGTGTTTTAAGTCGGCGACGATGACAACTCATCGCTTCTACGTTTAGCGAAAAATGATGCACACGTTTTCTGTCAGTGGACGCTTTTTTAAATGTGGCAAAACAATATTTTGTCAAATTAAATACGCACAGTGAATGTGCGAAATTGGTGCTGACACAAGCACATCAAACTCCACCTTCACCTGTGTGCCGTTTCTTGCGAGATGCGCCTACAACTAAACTGATGTATGCAAATCTAATGGGGAAAATGACTGCAAACATCGAGAACATAATAAAACGCAGCACAAGCTTTTAAAGCATTTTCCTTCGACAGAACTCGAAGATTTTTTTCTTCATCATTCAATATTATTCAACTTCTTATTTTCTAAAAAAAATTCCACTGAGTGACGTCTAAATTATGTACATAATTTACATAATACTTGGGATACAAAATAAACCTCATGTACATGTCATAGTAATAGCGTGTAACTTAGAAAATATCTCGCCAATTAAACACAAGAAAATTCTGAAATGGCACCCATACAGAGATACATCAAGAATTAGGGGCCAATTTAAAGAAAAAAATGGTAAAATAATATTTTGAAAAATTTAGTCGTAGAAAATCATCTATTCTAACTAAATGTTATTTAAGCGATTTCATATAGATTCTGGTGGAAATACAAAATTTGCCACTTGTCGGTAAAACTGAAATATGAAAGCGTTCTATTTGTAGCTAAAATCGTTAAAGTCGGCAGAAGTAATGCTTTTGACTGACAAGTCAATGTTGAAATGAATTTTTATCCTTTCCGTTCTTCGAAATACTTTGCGGAATTAAACAAAATGCTCTAAAATTGACACTTTTGAAATTCACAGAAGCCGACATAGTATCGGATAAAAAAATATTTCGAATGTTTTGTCGAGAGCAAAATGTTTGAAATAAATTTAAAACCGTAGTTTTAAATTCAAATCAGGAACATGAAAACCTTTGTATTGCTATAGGTTAAGTCTGTGGAATATTTTTAAACAATTGAAAGAGCTTGACACGCTCGGTCTAGGTCACACAGTTCGCGATGACGCTTTTTCAATTTGTCGCCTAAAACGCATTATTCGTCTTAAGTTGATCATCTCGACAATGTTTCTATACGTCTAAAGCGGCCTATACAATATTCCCAGAAAATGAGAATAAATGTGATTAAAAGTTTTGATTTAAACCCACTTAGATGAAATACGCTATTCAAATTGTTCACTAGAATAGTTTTCTTCTAAATTTCATTGTTAATTTATTTGGTCACACTTTTTCACTTTGTATTGATGTCACTTTTGAATAATGAAAAATGTGAATAATGAAATTTCGAAGAAACAATGTTAAAATGCTAATTTCAAAATTGGTCTCAAAATAGGATCGAAATTTTCTCTATTGTTCGAAGCAAGATTCAGCAAAACTCTTGAGAGGTTTCACGTTAATCCACTTTGTAAATATTTATAAACAAAATTCAAAAGAATTCACTTTGACTAAACTTTTTAGAACTTCTCACCAAGAACTTGTGAGCTAGAATTGTCGAAAAGAACATGTTTAATTAACAATGAGAAATTTTAAACACACTATACATAATAAACGAAAGAGAGAGAGAGAGAGAGAGAGAGAGTAGAAACGAGAATAAAGTTTGCGCTACTTATAAACAAACACAAAAGAAACGTTCAAATGTAAACTGTGACGAAATCGAAGCGTAATTAAGTACTTGGAATTGAAAAGAAGTGTGCAAACAATTTCTTGTGTGTGTGTAGGCAAAGGTCGGTCGCGTCTCTCTACTTTACAATGAAATTAATGAACATTTAATGTAGTGCATGTTTGTTATGCTGAAAACATTTCGATTGAATGCAATTTCAATTGCAAAGATGCAATTGAATGAAGAGCTGAATAAAAAAGGGCAAAAAAGCAAATACAATGTCGGACACTCGTCTGAGCGAACGATGCCCGCGGGCTTCGATTTGAACAAAACACACAGCCACCGTTTTCCGAAATGATACAATGGCGAGAATCCGGAAAAAGAGGGGCGCAAAGGGCAGCGATGGCTCGAGATGAAAAAAACTAAACGTAAATCAGCTCGAATGACGAGAGATGGCAGTGTCGATTTGCTTTTTAAAGCGTCAGCTTTTTGCGATTGAACAAAATTCGCCGATAACAAAGCGAAAAAAGTGAATGAAATTCAAAAAAAGTTGCCGCAGAGTCGCTTATCAAATGTTGCGCATTGACAAAAACAAATGTAAATCAAATCAAATCAATCGAAGCGCATTTTCAATTTGCACATCACTTAGTAAAAATTTTCGGTTGAAAGTTGATGATAGGATAGAATTAAAATTACTTAATTTGAAATAGGAATAATAGAGAATTAACGTATATTATCGAGAGTGAACAAGAATGTGAATTTCTTCTTGGTTTTTTTTTCAAACAATATTCACGCTTGCTTTGCGCGATTCGTGCGAAAATACATTTAATTCAGTTTTTGTAGCCGTGATTCAGAAACGTGAAAGTGTCTGTTTCGCCGCTCGCACCAAAAATGTTTTTCGTATTTTTCGGACACGAAATAAAACGATAACGTTCCGATTTCGTGCACCAAATTAACTCATTTCACTCCGCTTCTAACTGCGAAAGATGAGTGCGAGAAGTAAAACACTTTTGCGCGCTTGTACAGCAAACACTTTTCGCCTAGCGCATACAATTTGCATGTTTTCAGTTTATTTTTCACCGCCGATCTCTGCGAAAACAAAGAGTGCGATTGAAGCACGCTAAATTATATGCGCAGTGTATATACTTTAAACTTAAGACTCGCTTATCTATCTCTTAATCTCTTTGTTGTTTTCGCAGTGAAAGAAAGCATAATTAATTCGTCATTATTTAGGTGTTTGAATTAAATTAACCGCACTCAACTTACTAATTTGAGCGGAGCGTTGGCAGCGCGAATACTGCGATGCGAAGTGATCTGTAAAAGAAAAGTTGGCCGCATTCAGTCACCTAATCGTTCTTTCTCTCGCGATCTTCATCTCCAACCACTCGCCGCTCCGGTTGTTGATTCTGTTCGGGTAGCGAATAAAGGGTATTTACTGCAATTCGATACCACTTCGCTCAACATTCAATCTGTTGTTCCGAAGAGAAAGAGAACTAACCAGAGAGGAGAGCGAGAGAGAGAGTGAGAGCAAACAAAAGCTTTCCTACTTGTGTATTTAAGTTTTCATCGTTCGGCGACACAAGTTTTTTCTTTCTCTCATTATAATTTGCATTTCATACGTCAGAAATTATCATAAAACCAATTGTAAATTTGATCACAGTTAGTGTTGAAACGTTCTTTGTTCTAGTTGATCGCTAAACTAGAAATCTTATCAATAGGATTAAGCAAATGCTAAATCTCTTTACTTGTTAATCTGAATGAAAATGCAAAAACGTGAAATGCAAACAAAAGCGAAGCAATAGCCTTAATTTTTAATATCTCAACAAGTAGCACAAAAGAAAACACAAATTCAAAAGAAATTCAAAGGTAAAGCAAATGAAATGCAAACAAAATCAATTAGATGATGTGTGTGAGTTTTTTTTCGCTAGTTAAGAATTTGCTTTGAAAAATAAAGTTCAAAAGTTTTTCCGAAAATTTAAAATAAAACTTTTTTAATTGAGCTCTAAAAATCATCTCTTGTTTCGCCGACTGCTATTTTATTAATGTTCTACTTATTTAAAAATAAAATTTCCTATTTAAAAATGAAGCAAACGAACGAGTGCTTATTAAAATTCGAACGATAAATTCGAGTGAAAAATTGTGGTTAGATGAGTTGTAATAATAGAAGCGCTAAAGCATTTTATTTTTTGCTCACGCAACTCACAAAATATTTTTTTTTCTATATGTATATTCAAGCGAGGAGGGTGAATAAGAAGAATTTAGTAAATAAAGTTAGCAAGCGAAATAATGAAGCTGTCGATAATAAATGGACAAACAAAAGATTTTGGTTTTGGAGTTCAAGCACATAAACACACAAAAGCATAACGTACATATTACATTCGTTTATTGTGTCCGGTTGTTTGTTCGAAAGATGATCGGCGAATGCTGGTGAGAATGAAAAATTGAGAGCGAGAAACGTCGCCGCGAAAATTGGTACTCGTGTAATTCATTTAGTTAATGTAGTCCATCATTGTATTGGCTGTAATTATTGTTGAGAAAGCGAAAGTTGAAACTTTTTTTTGCAAATTTCACGTAACGCATCAATTATTGCTTGTTGAGCAATGAACGAAAAACATCCTCACTTTTAAACTGAAGCTGTGATTTATCACTTTTTTACCTCCATTCAGTCGCTGGCTTCAAACGCGTTCATTTCACCAGAGTCGCTCATTCATCTATTGCGCACAAAGTGCACAAAAAAAAAGTTTTGCATCGAAAGAAATTCGAGCTTTTTATTGGTGTTTGAGTTCAACTCTTTGTCGTTTAGAAAATTTTGTGTGCGTAAAGAAATTAGAAAAATGCGTCGAGCATAAAATGCGAGTGTTTAGTATGAAAATGTGTACGAAATATGCACGCGTTGTATTTTCCACGCTCGTTTTCTCATTTGTTTCGCTCAATTTTTTCTGCTTCATTCAAATATAAATTTAATTTAATTGACGTACACGCGATCGCAAAATGCACACCGCTAAACATTTTCGTAAATTTCGCTCGCTAAGTACAGGTAATAATCTCGATATTTTCAAGTATTAAATTCGGCGATTATTAAACAAGCGAACAAACGAGCAAGAGAAATGAGAGAATGAGAACATTTCGTTAGCTTGCAAAATTGCACGTGAGCGTCGAAGAAGCAGAGTAAATAGCGTGCGATCGAGTGACCGATTGTGTTCGTAAGTGGTCAAAAGTGAAATGTGGACAAGAGGAAAACGAGAGAAATTTAAAATCAATTAATGAATGAGAAGAGAGGGAGAAATGGAGAGGAAAAGGCAGCGATTGTGAAATTGCGTTTCGTAAACATTATTTTGCTGCTTTAAACCACTGACTGCAAGTTAATGGCGAGCTTTCATGCATCAGCTTTTTCTTCTCCGATTCCCGTTTTGTTCTTCCGATCCATCCAATGTCCATGTATTTTCATTCACAAGCACATAGTATATACACCTCTTGTGAGCCGATGCCCGCTGGGTTCCGCATTCGTCTGCGATGGTACGCTTCATCTTACGGCTGCTTACCTAAATTGCCCTCTTCAGTTTGTTTTTCGCTTCAAACCAACCGAAATCAACTAAACTTATGCAATTCTTGGCTTGTTTTCATCGAAGTGCGAGCAGAGCGCTAGGCGTGAAATAATAACCGAACTCGGCATTAACCGTTTTTTCGATTTTCATTTGTTGCCCTCTTCTTCTGTTTCTCGCTTCTTTTTGATCATCATAGAAGATGAGACAAGCCTCGAAAATAGAGCTGTTCATTGATTGTTGCATAAAGCGAATGCTTAAAGTGAGCCGAAGAAAAAGTAGCGATCAAATTTGTGTACGTGAACAGTGATCGATCAAGGAATTAAAAAAAGTTTTTTTTGCTCGCTTAGAACAGAAGATAAATTTAAGCTTCGAGGTGGTACGATGGAAGCAGCAAAAGCAAATCGGCAATCGATGTCAAATATGTTTAACCGCACTATATCACAATAAGAATTTGCACAATTCACGGTCAATTGAAGATTAGTTTCTCGCACTTCAAGTGCTTCGATTGTATGCTACTTTTTTGTTTATTTTCTGCCGAACTTATTTTTTCGGTAAGCGATGCTTTAAAAAATTGCGGACAATGTTTTTTTGATGATTTACGAGCGAACTGCCAATCGTTTTTTTACTCACCAATTAACGAGTAAATCGCTAAATTTGTCCGCATACTGTTTCACCATCAACCCCTCACTCTGTCTATCTAATCTGCCTCTCATTTCTCTTTCCATTCAAAATTGGACGCGAAAAACGTTACGAATTTTGCGAGGAAACGAAAAACGGAAATTGTGCATAATGGGAAAGAGAGGTAAGGTGGCAAATTTGAGAGGGGTTCGAATATTCGGTGAAAATACAACAGTAACTGAGCGAGTGAATGGTTTAGCAAAATCGCTGCACTCAAAATGCTGCGTTATGGCTTTGTGAGCAAACAATAGCATCGATATTTTTTTATACGCGCACACATTTTACATCTCTTTTCTGCTATTGTCTTGACGAGCGTTGAGCTAATGCACGATTTTAAGGAGCCGCTTGTGGAAGAAGCTTTCCGCGTGTTTTAGCGAACGGGTCAAAGCGTGAAGCTTTAAATGCGCTAGTGAAAAATGTTGACAATTAAAGCGATTAATAGTATGAAGCGAGCAGAAGAAGTGAACAAAAAAAGAAGAAGAAGTGAACGGCGAGAAATATTTCGGATGGCGAAGAAGACGGACGTTGCACAGGTGTAAAATAGAAGGGTGTCAAAACAGTTTATTACTTATTGTTTAATAAACATTGTTCAATAGTTTAGAAGTGAAGTTTATTATAGCCGTTCGCAAAGATTTACGAGTGGAGACTCGCAAACAGTTTTTCTTACATCAATTCACAGGTTGTCTGTGACATGAATCAATGCTTTTGCTTTATTAATTTTTTCCCCTTCTTCTTCTCCTTCTTCTGCTCTTCAATTCACTTCGTCTTGTTCTCGCTTGTTTTAGGGTCAAAGCCGAGCGAATTGCGCTTTACATTTGTTATTTTCGAATGAATTTCGAGCTGCTGCCGAAAAGGTGCAAAGCTCAGCGCGCGTTTATATTGTGTTAGAAGAATGCTTTGCCGAATCGATGATGGATTTTTTTGCACTTGGCTTCTTTCGCTCGGCGCTTTATACATTGCGCGAATTAAACGCACACCCTGAAAACAAACACTGCGATCATCGTATGAGCAAACATTTCAAGAAACTTTGATGAAATTGAATATTACAAATAAGGAAAATGAATGAGCGACGAGAAGAGATGAGCGAAATGCGGTAATTGAATGCTATTGATGAGCGGAGGAGCTTTTAATGGAGAAGCGCACTAACGAACACCGAATACCCGAAATGCAAAAGTAATGATGAGAGCAAAAAGAGTGTATCGTCTTACCCTCGGTGGCATCAGCCAGCAGCCTGAAAAAAGAATCGCAGTCGTAATATGGCGGTAAGGATTGAATCTTCAAGCGTCGAGTATCTGTGCTCGCATTATGATTATGATTACTGCGCCTGGGATAATAATGGGGCCGACTGTCTATTATCCATCACTGCGGGATGCAAGCGTATTTAGTCGAACACAGACAAGCAGAGACAGAGCGCGAGAGCGAGAGAGCGAGAGAGAAAGAGAGAGCGAAAGCAACCAGGTGCTTTATCAAAGGCTGTTCAAAATAAGCTCACTGTTGCTGCTCAATGTGTACAGTGTACTATTTGCTGTGTGCACTGACAAAATTCAAAGCAGAGAGAAAAAGATGTGCAGCAGCAGCTCTTAAGCGCTGTGTACACCGCCTGCAGTTTCAACACATTTTGCAAGCATTTAATGGACTCCCAAAAGACTGAAGAGCGCTGGTTCATTTGTGCAGCACAAGAACGCTTTAACTCGCTCATCACTCGGCGCAAAAAAGATTAGCGATCGCTTTGCGCTGCTTCACTTCGCTAATGCACTTTGCTGC
>NCKU01003688.1:0-14353 GCA_003675995.1 Dinothrombium tinctorium | reverse complement strand
TGTTAACTGTTTTCAGTAATTGAAAGCTTTATGCAATGAATAGCCATATTCCGAAATCGTGTAGTTTGATGACAATAACAATGAATAATCTTTTACAAGAAGAATATTTTGAAGGCTGAAGAATTAAAATGATTATAATTAAGGCAAGAAAGATAAAAACCATGAGAACAAAACTTTTTGCGATATAAGAAAATTCCATTAACTGCAAATGATTTTATCAACTTAAAAATCTAAATAATTACAAGTTTAAAAAAGATGAAATTAAAATTTTTTCGGGATTTAGTTCTTAATTTTTAAAAATCAGTTTGAATCCAGTTAAATTAAATTTAAATTAGAAATATGAATAGTTTTAAAAATCTATAATGCGAATTTTGATTTCATAATAAAGAGATTATTCATTAACGACTTTATAATTAATAAACATTCTTAACTGCGATAGGAATAAGCTTTATATACGCTCGATCGCACAGAAATCTTCCCATTGTTTGGATTTATTTAAACGAAAATTAGGGAATTTATAAGCATTTCGAAAAATTAAAGAAATATTCAAATAGATTAGTTTAACATTAAAATACTCGATGTCCGCGAGTTGTCCGAAGAATGAGCGGCTGAAGAACGACGTGCTAAACACTAGTGTCCGAAGTCATGAGTAGCTAACGCACGAGTTGACCGGATCGAAAGGGTCGAAAACACTAGTTTCGGATTAACAAATAACCGATGAACGAATTGTCCGAAACACGAGTGACGGAAGCAAGAATGTTCGAATCGGAGTGTCCAATTGATTAGTCCGAAGAGCGAGTCTCCGATTCTCTAATTGTCTGATTCACAAGTTACTCGAATAACCAGAGTTAAAAGCACGAGTGTCCAAACCACAAGTGTTCAAAATGCAAGCAGAGAGTTGCCTATACGGAATACGAAAAAACAGAGAAAACAGACGTAAGCTCTGGCAATTAACCTAGGATCCATTTTCCTCTTTTTGTTTATAGAAACTCTAACAATAAAAAGGTTTCTGCGCGAGTGATTTGCGTGTACATTCGTTAAATTTAAAGCTCATTTAAAGAAAATCGAAAGCGTTACAAAGTTCAATGCTAACTTTTACGGCTAATCGTGCAGTCGATGCACTTGTAACATTGTTTTTTGTGCGAACCTTGATATTGAGATGTATAAAAATACAGTTGGGAAGAAAATCAATTCCTTCGAATATTTGTCTCATTAACAATATGACTTTAGCTTCCAGTATGCATTCCCTTTTTCCAACAATCTTTGCAATTCGCCTCCAACGATCTCAAAAGAGCAAGGCAAAATAATCAGACTCAAAAATCACAAATCACAGTTAGTTTGTCATTTCACAATTAATGATATCTGAAAATTGATTAGCGAAAAGAGCGGATTAAAACTTTTATCTCCGTAGATTTTGTTTTTCTCTTTCTGCCTCACAAGGAAACTATCTTTTGTGCCCCTTCCCGATTTCAATGAAACTTGGTATGCAGATAGAACTTCATTAGTATATTAAGAATTATCCAATCANAGGTGCGAATTTTGCGGGTGTGAGAATAGCATGATATTTAGGCCCGCAATTGAAAAAACCAAAAATTTCGCCATATACTTAATGTTAAAGTTTGCAAGCGAATAACTTGCTTCACGCGCAAAATTCGCACCTATGATTGGATAATTCTTAATATACTAATGAAGTTCTATCTGCATACCAAGTTTCATTGAAATCGGGAAGGGGCACAAAAGATAGTTTCCTTGTCAGATTAGTTTACTAATTGTGAATAATTGAAAACGAAGTTTCAAGTAAACTAAGAATGTGAGACTCGCATTTCGAAAGAGATTTAGGTGACCGATCGACATTCAAACTCACATTTCAAGTAGTAAAATGTATTTGCTGGGGTTTCGAAAACTTCGTAAAGTGAAAAAAACGATTTGTTCAAAAGAACTCGAATCTCGTAAATGATTTCATTCTTCAGATGGAGTAAACGTCTTCGTTTACGGATTATTTTTATCGCCTACTCGACATTGGTTTGCATTTGTCTGCATCTTACATGCGCGTATTTTCCTCTGCGAAAGATAAAACTCATTTTTAATTAATTATAAGTGGAAAAAAATTTTAAAAAATTTTAATGTTAGCTTTTCAAAATTTTTAATTATTTATGATTGAAATTTTGCGGAAATAATTAGGATAAGTTAAAAGTTCAGTCTTAACATAAATCATGTGAATGTTAAACCAATTAGAATGTAAGAAAAGTGTTAAAGTTATGAATGGTTTGAGTATTTTCGAGTGAAAAAGTTGGCCTCAATTTAAAAATTTTATTTTTATTTCAATGTGATAATATTTTATGATTGTGATATGATTATGATTATTTTAGTGAATATGCTTTAAGCTAATCTAATTATGGGCGTAACAGCCACTTATTTAATTCTTTTAGAGGAATAAATTATGCTCATAATTACTGAAAAGCACAAAGTTTTTTTCAATTTATCGAAAAGCAACAATAAATTTGCTTCAAACAGTCAATAATCGGTAAGTTTTACGATTTTAATAGTATAATTTTGGGCATAATTTAGAGCAAGTAAATACACACATAACAATATAAATTTGCGTGTAATACGTTTAAAATATGTTTGACGTTAGACAATTAAAAATCTGGTTTTCATTCGCATTCCAATCGAATTCGTTTCACATGCGCTACCTTTCCAAATAGCCAATCAATAAAAGTTTCTCCTATCTGAGTTCCAATATAAAACAAAGTTCTGAATTCTAAAAGTTATTCTCAGCTAAATTCACAAAAATCAAAATTGTGCTTAACTAAAGTTAAATAATAAAAAGCTCATTGAAATCTGATTTTGTGACTCTGCTGCGTTTTCGAACCAAAAAAGTGAAATGTTTCTACGTTAAAATTTTACTTAAAAAAAACTTATTTTTCTAGTTTCATTATTTGCTGGCATAAAAATTGAAATATGGAAACTTTTCTGATCATAAGTTTGTTGTTAATTTCTTTCAAATTGTTTAATTTTTGTATTTTTTAAAAATATTTCAAACATTATTTTTTTGATAGAGCAATCACTAAAGAATTTGAATGCGGAATATATAATAGAAAAAATTCGAAATTCGGAGAGGCGAAGGAGAACCAAGTCGGCGGCGAAGATGCCAAAATGGATGACAAACCTTATCAAATGTCGCCACAATTACGAATTAATACAATGAATAGGTCGATTACTAAATATTGTGAAGGCTTTATTTTATTAAAAAATACAATTGTTCGGCTTAATGTATCGGAGATTGATATTCAATTTAAACGTTTTTAAAAATTAAAAATACACAAATTAATTAAAATCTTCTTCCTCGTTGTCTAACCCTCCATTCCTATCTAAGAAAAACTTCAAAGTTTGTATGAACCAGATCAATAGTAAAAATTCATAGACACAACAACATACAGAGTTCATCCTTCTTTCTCATATTTGAAGAAGAATGGTGATATTGTTTGATATTAAAGTATCAAAAATTCCATAACTTCCAATGTTTTCACCAAATAGATGAGTCTGAATTAATTCTCTCTATTCTTTAAAATCGCATTATTCTGGATCAGTAATACAAAGGTAAAAAATAAATTCGTCTTATGAAATGTTTAAAAAAAGTCTTTTTTTATCTTTAGATATTAAATTTGAACTAATAGATGGTGGAGTAAGTTTACAAGAAATTTATCATATTCCACTCATTTGAGAATGACTGAAATGGTTATAAGCGCTATTCGAATTGATAAGGATTAAAAATCGATTCATCGCAGTTATGAGCAAAAGGTGTTTCGTATGTTGCTTGTGAGGAGACATTGGAAGCCCCCTTATAAACAATAATGAAAAATTAAAAGAGATCAAAGAATTGAAATTTTTGATTTAATTTTATTATTTTAAGACAATTTAAAACTTAAGTTTAAAATCTAAATATAAAAACTCAATAAATTGTAAAATACAATAGGAAATTCGGTACAATCATGTCTCATAAATTCTTTTCATTTCACTCTGAAATTCGGTTTATTGCAAAGCAACAGATTGAAAGATTTTATTTAATACGTGTCACAAATGTTTATACATCGAGAAAATGATAAGATTTATCGATTGCAAAAACTAAATTCGCTTTAGTTGTCTTTGTAAATATTATTACTCGATTGTTTTTAAAATATTAAAGTCATTTTTAAAGTTGATTGTGGTCTATAGGTAGTTTATAGTGTCGCATATGTTCATGATAATTTGTGAATAAATGCAATGATTTTGCGTCACTTTTGCGTTAAAAATATCGCTTTAAGTGTGATTTCATACTGCACTCGTATTTCAGGAAACGATATCAACTTTACGACGAAAATTACCGTCAAATAAATTAATTTTTATATTTCAACAGTTTTCTGAGAAATTTAATATCAGATTTTTACCGTAATGTATTTTTCCATTTTCACTCTCAATAAATGGCATGCTGTAGTATTCAAAATAAGGCCACTTGCGGTCAATTTAAAAGCAAGCTAGTTTAGGAAATCAAGAAAAAAGAGGCCGAAATTGTTATCCAACAATTTTTTTAAATAAATTTTTAAAAATTTATCAAATTAAGTGAGAAAATTAAATTTAAAAAGGTATTTTAAATGGTTCCGTTTTTAAAGGCATGTCGTTATGAAGTGAAAGTGACATGCGAGCAAATCGAATTTCATGACACACCGGCATGCCATATTATGTGAGGGAATATGGTAATTAATAGCTTTTAAGCTACATAAATGAATTCAGTGAAAAATGCTGGTGTGTAAAAAGACGCAACACCCCATTCATGCCACCCTGTCGCGTATATAAAATTTAACAAAATGTGAATCACTCAGAGAGAGGCGTTTGCGAGCTTCGGGAGGCGATATGTAGTATAAAAGCACATGGTAGTGAAGTGACGATTGAAGTAACGAGCGTGCGAAAGTTGGATATTAGTTAAAAACGCTTGAGGTATTTATGCATCGGTTTTTGCTATCAAATTGGCGATGGCCGAATTATTCTTTGTTTTTCTGAGGTGAAAACAAAAAGATTTATTGATTCAAATCATCGTCCGCTTACTATTGCTGATGTTGTTTGCATTGAGGAGAATGTGAAATGCAACATTTCAATTAATGAGATTCAGTGAGTTTAAATCTTGTCAATTAGAAATTTGATGTTTGATTTCACAAACTTGAAACCTAACGTTAAACCATGATAAATGAACAAACTTTATTTTTTATTGGTTATTTTATCATATTTATAATTCGGCAAGTAAAACAGAATCTGTTATTGAAATTTTTTCGGTTTCTTTAAGCAGCCATTGAAATGCTTTTAAAAGGCTTTGTTCTCTTAACTCTTTTCCGATAATCTCTCTGCAGTTATGATTATAAGCATCCAACCATTCAATCTCTTCGTGAGTCATTGCGAACGCATTCAACAATTTGCGACAAAAAGGCACAAAACTGATGATCTCAAATGATAAGAATTGAAAATCTTGAAAAGTGTGTTTTGTTTGAGCTTTTTTCACTAAAGCCAAGTTTTCGACTCTCATTCCAAATTTCCCGTCCTCGTAAAATCCAGGTTCAACGGACAAGATCATATTTTCTTGTAACTCCGCATCCTTACATCCTGCGCTTATAGAAGCATTGCTTTCGTGAACGCATAGAAACATTCCGACTCCATGTGCTGTAGCATGCATGTAGTCCAAACCAACGTCCCACAAGTATTTTCTAGCTAAACTATCTAATTGAACGCCTTTTGTTTGAACTGGAAAAGTGCTTCTCGCTAAATTTATAAAACCTTTCACAATACGAGTGTAGCAATCTTTTTGAAATTCTGTGGGCTTTCCCAAATGAAGCGTACGCGTTATACCAGTTGTTCCATGTTTGAATTGACTTCCAGTGGAGCATAAATAAATTTCTTTCTTACTTAACCTTCTACTTATTTCTTTGAAGCATTGATATTGAAAGCACGACGCATTTGGCCCCGAAGCAGATATTGTTGCAAAACTTGGGCCCATATATTCTGCTTGCTTCATTTTGATTTCTTCAAGTTTTTGCGCAACCGATGCTTCCGTTACATTTCCATTGCACACCTCTTCTTCTAACCAAGCAAAAAATTCGCACAATGCAATGCTTTCTTTTATTTGAGCTCGTCGCATGCCTTCAATTTCTGCTCTGTTTTTAATCAACATGCTAATCGACACTGGATTCATGTCTAATATTCTGTTCGATTCAGGTATGCAGTTCACGATAGCGAATGAAGAATGCTTGCTTATCCAAATTTGACCATTGTTGATGATAATTTCCGACTTAAGAAAGTCTAAAATCTGTGCGTATGGCTTTATTTCAACCATAAATTCAGGAGCGTTTTGTGTAAATAGGTGCTCGCGAACTTCGTCATTAATTTTGCTCGTGTCTACGAATAAATACAATGTTTTGAGTGTAACAATGGTATAAGCGAAGAATAAAGGATTGAATTCAATGTCTGCGCCTCTTAAATTGAACAACCAAGCAATTTCATCTAATGCTGTTAACACTAATGCGAATGCTTTTTTCGACTTCATACTTTGCCTTATTTCGGAAACTTTGCATTGCCAAATTTTGCCCGCGTAAACTACAGGCAAGATGTATATTGGTTTCAATGCCATCGGCGGCTTTTCTCTCCATATAACGTCAACTAAATTTGTCTCAATCGGAATCAACTTAAGTCCAGAAGACGTTAAGATTTTGTCAAGACGTTTCCATTTATTGAAAGCGAGTAAAAAAGGATCAAAACCGATGCGATTACCGGATGACAAAACTTTGCACAACCATTCAGCTTGAGTTAAAGTTTTTTCACATGTTTGCTGTTTCATCAATGTCCAGTGCTTATCTAATTGTTGCGAAGCTTGAAAATAATAACTCGCATCAGTCCAAAGCGCGGCTTTGTCGGTGGTGATGATCGCTGTGCCCGACAATCCGTCGAAGCCAGTGATAAATTGAAGTCGTCGGTCGCATTTCGCAATGAATTTATTTTGGTGAGAATCTGTCGACGGTATAATGTAAGCGTGAATTTCTTCGTAAACATATTGTTTGTTTTTCATTAATTGACGAATTTGTTGCAATAAAATTCCGCTTTTTGTCGCTGTGATTTCCATTTCAAACTTAAAATCTTTGCGAGTTCTAAAACAATGTTCAATTGTTGCAATCTGCAATGCATTGGTCGTGCACTCACTGTATTGTTGAATTCAGCACTTCAACAGTTTGCAAATACGCAATCTAATCGTTCGCCAATCGTTCCTTTATTGTTGTTCAAAAGCAAAATTTTGAATCTTTGCTTTTTGAACTTTTAATCTTCAGAACTCGTGAAAAGAAGACGCAACTCACACTTGACGCGACGTAATTCGCACGCGACCCTTTTTAATAATTGTCGACTCATTTCGCAGCGCTCGAAGTGAACGATTCTCGCTTCTGTTCGAAAAGAGTTTTTCAATTTTCTTTTGAATTTCGGTTTACATTTTTGAAAAAGAGGTGAATACGAAACGAATGTGAAAGATGAGGATGCAAATTGAAGAACACAAAGGCGATGGCCTCAAACAATATTATATAACGAAGATCGAAGAGTTGCAATTAATTGTGACCGAAAAGACGCAAAATTTACGGCGTTTACAGGCGCAGCGAAATGAACTCAACGCTAAAGGTTTGTTCTTTCTCTCTGTTTCCAACTTTAAAACACACTCATTTATCGATTTCTTTGATTACAGTTCGAATGTTGAGAGAAGAGTTGCAGTTACTTCAAGAACAAGGATCATATGTCGGCGAAGTGGTCAAACCGATGGACAAGAAGAAAGTGTTGGTAAAAGTACATCCAGAAGGCAAATTCGTTGTCGACATCGATAAGAATATTGATATAAACGATGTAACACCAAATAGTCGTGTTGCACTCCGAAATGACAGTTACACTTTGCATAAAATATTACCGAATAAAGTCGATCCTTTGGTAAGCTTAATGATGGTCGAAAAGGTACCCGATTCAACGTACGAAATGGTCGGTGGTTTGGACAAACAAATTAAAGAGATAAAAGAAGTTATTGAATTACCAGTGAAGCATCCAGAATTGTTTGAAGCATTGGGAATCGCCCAACCGAAAGGTATAATTAGTAATGGTTTAATTGATAAGTGTTTTTGTTGTCAATCATTCGACACGCTTTACAAGTGAATTCTTTTCTCACTAAAGTCTTTTTTCGCTCGATATCTTAATGGTTAGATCACGCTTTGTTGTTTTGACTAATTTTCGTTGACAAAATGACATCCTGTGCTTGAATTGGCTTTTCACTCTTCACAAAAACAATGTAAAACTTTTCGCCTGACATAAACTTTTAATTGCTTCTTATTAAGATTGACCTTTTGTTTTGCATTGTTTATTTTTTTTTTATCGCTTTGAATGAGATCATGAGTCAAATTTTCGCTGACCCTTTTCACTTTTCAGGTGTTCTCCTTTATGGACCGCCGGGAACCGGAAAGACTTTGCTTGCGCGTGCCGTCGCTCATCACACCGATTGTACATTCATTAGAGTGAGTGGGTCAGAATTGGTTCAAAAGTTTATCGGAGAAGGATCACGTATGGTGCGAGAACTGTTCGTAATGGCCCGTGAACACGCTCCATCGATTATTTTTATGGACGAAATTGATTCGATCGGCTCCTCGCGAATTGAATCAGGATCCGGTGGAGATTCAGAAGTTCAGCGAACCATGCTAGAACTTCTTAATCAGTTGGACGGCTTCGAAGCCACAAAAAATATAAAAGTAATCATGGCAACCAATCGTATCGATATTCTGGATCCTGCGCTTCTTCGCCCGGGTCGAATCGATCGAAAGATCGAGTTCCCTCCGCCGAACGAAGAGGCACGACTCGATATTCTTAAAATTCACTCACGAAAAATGAATCTAACGCGTGGTATAAATCTACGCAAAATAGCTGAAGTGATGCCGGGAGCTTCAGGTGCAGAAGTGAAAGGTGTTTGCACAGAGGCAGGAATGTACGCATTGCGAGAACGTCGAGTTCATGTGACACAAGAAGATTTTGAAATGGCAGTGGCCAAAGTGATGCAAAAAGACGCGGAGAAGAATATGTCGATCAAGAAATTGTGGAAATAAAGGGCGTTTAATTTTAGATTGTATTGTTTTACACAATAAAAGCTGAACAAAAATTAGAATTGAATGCTTCAAATGAGAAAAGAAGTGAGATCATGCAAAGTGATGATAATAAGTGTGCGATAGCGAACGAGAAAAAACAAGGGGTCAAATGCATGTTATAGGCGTCGAGGGAAGCGTGTGGAGCCAAACGAAACGCTGGAAGTAGTCGACGATTGCATTTGACGCGCGAACGGTGAGGCGAACAAAACACAACTCCCCGTTGAAATGCGAGGGTGTGTTTGATGCTTGTCGGTAGTTGTGTATTTCGAAAGCCAATAACACAATCGATTTCAAGCGTTGCTTTCGTTTGATTTTCTTCTTCTTTTTTCGTTCGCTTTTCGTTTTGTTAATCGAATTCAAAGCGAACAGTGGTTCGCTGAAAACGCGGTAAAGCATCGCTTTTGAGGTCGACGCGAAAAAAGTGAAGAAGTTTTGCTGCTTTTGTGTGTCTTGTCGACGACACGAAAGTCGACGATTTGAACGCGAGGCCTGTTGCTTTTCATCGCAAACACTGAAACGCTCGTGTCTTGTGTGAACGACGAAGAAGACATTCGTTCGCTTCGCGCGATCACTGCTCGACAACACCACAAGCGAGGCGATGCAGCGTCGACCGACTGTGCGATGGTGAAGTGAACGGACACTCGGAATAGCGACAAAAACAGTACCTGTTTCTCATATCGCCAACAACCTGTTCGCCGTTTTTTCGAATCATTTAACCTTTTGCCATCGTATGTCTTCTTCGAATGAACTTATCGCTGCACGACTGAACTCGTCCTCCGCTCGGGATTGAGGCCTCAAGAAATCGTAACGCGACAAATTGAAGCGTCGATCGATTTGCTTTTGCCCATAAACAGCGTCTTCAGTGATCAACGTTTGTTTATAATAGGTGCGCATTTGGTTTCAATTCGCCTTTCGTTCGTACACGTTGTCAGAGGGCGATTGTCATCGCGAATCACTCGATTCGCAGTGTCAATCTTCCAGCAAAGCGATTAATTCAATTCGAAGAAATCACAGCGTTCGAAGCTTGTGTCCAACCGATTCTTCACGCTCCAAATGTGCATTGCGAGACAAGTGAAAATTAATTTCTGTTTGAATAATAATTGAGTAATTGACGTGTAAATCTAATGAAAAGAGACTTTTTAGTCAAGTTTTAAATTGGGCCCAATTATAATTTGCATTGTTTTGTTCGCTAAATTAACCTAATTTCGTTTTACAATCTCTTTTTTTCTTCTTCACTCAAAACTCTCGTTTTAACGAATGGTCGAAGAAACGAAAAACTCTTAAAGCGAAGAATGCGTTTTTTTCGGATAAACTTTGCATTGAACATTGAGCGGCGATCGATTCATCTGTTCACGATTTGCTGAATTAACGTTTAAGATTTGTACTGTATGGCTTTCGCTTCGCGAACACATTTGTTATCGCTCTGAAAAGCAGGAAGTATTAATAAATGGTTGTGCCTTCGTTTGAAACAATCACGATTTCAACCACTCGACTTAAAGCAGTATTGTGATTAGAAAAAAAAGTTTGGGTGCCTGAAGAAGAAAGCGCCTTTTTAAAAGTTTTTATATTTAGATTAATTGTTTGTTTTGAAATTTGCGAGATAATTATTCTATGTTTAAGAAGCTTGTTTCATTATTCACAATGTCGATGAAAAGTACAACTATAATTAAAGTTGAAAACAACGAGTCGCTAATCGACAGGTTACAGGACTCGAACGATAAGCAGCGGTACGAAGTAAAGCGAATCGTCGCTGTTGAGGCAATTTTTGACTTTTGCTTCAAAAAAGACGGTCGAAGAATTTGTATGAATCGCGGTGAAAAGTTTCGGTTATTGCAGAAGACAAACAACGATTGGTGGCTCGTGAAAAAATTGCATCTCAAAACTTCAAACTACTCAAATAGTGTTTCTTTAATGAATTCAAATCACTATCGTAGCGATGAAGAGCTCGATTTGAACGAAGACAGTCAAGAAGATAATTCTTTTTACGCGCCAGCTAACTATCTGCGAGAAATCGAGATAGAGATTGAAGTGCCTTCGCCTAAAATAAAAAAAGTCGAGCTTTTATCTAACTCGTTAAACGAAAGTGAATATTCGTGTGATAGTGCAGATGAAATTGACAGCGGTAATCATGACGATGCCGAAGTGAGCTCAAACACTGCGGCAACCTCAAGCAAGGAGTCTTTGATAGATGAATCTAGTGATTGGAAGACAAACTGTGATAATGAACAAGAAAGTAAATTGAAAACGGTAAACACTCGTAGTGAAAGTCCTCCGATATATGTAAACTTGCCTTTGAACTGTAAAAACTCACCACCAGTTCCTAATTCTGGGACAGCACCGATAAGAATACTTCTCAATCATTGGGCTGAATACATGGATGAAAACGGTCGTAAATATTATTACAATTCGGTTTCGAGGGAGTCTTCGTGGAAACCGCCGCGAAGGAGACTTCACAGGGTAAATAAAGCAATGGTTTTCATTTATCATTGCATCTTTTTTCTTCTAGTTAAAGGATGATGAGGAAGTAACAAGTCATTCAGAAGAAAATCTTACTGATTCTTCGACAACTTCATTAACCACATTATCGAACGTCAAAGACAAATCACAAACGTTAAGCGATCTTTCACCAAAGCCTTTTTCACGAACATCTAAATTAAGAAACAAAACGAAAACAACTAAAGAAAAGTCAGAATTTAAGCAATCGGAAAACATATACTCACCACATTCGCTAACCGAAGGATGGACAAGGCATTATGATGCAGAATCAAACACAATGTATTTTGTCAATGACAAAACAAAAGGAAAGGTAAATTTTTAGTTAAGCGACGGTACAAATGTATTTCGCTTTCCGTTTCAAAAATTAACATCCTTTGAAACGTAATTCGGTTAACTGTAAAACTAAGCGAAAAGCTTGGATCATTTGTAGTTTTGATGACAAACTAGTAATGGCTGAGACTCAAAAGTCAGACGAAATTGATAGCGATGGTTCCACACCATTTTCGCCGATTATTTGCGAAAACGGCGAAGTGTTTACTTGGGATGATCTTGAAAAGGTTCATTTCATGACGAATTTCTTAATAGGAAATTCGTTGTTATCGACAATGTTTCGTTTGCTTCGTTTTACTAAAACAATAATTTTAAAATTACGTATCATTTGCAGTGGTTCGCGAAAAACGATGAAAATGGACGTCTTTACTTCTATGAAGAAAATGGGACGCAGTCATATTGGGAACTTCCAAATCTAGAAGACCAGTTGGCAGATGATGTATGTCATTTTGTTTTATGATTTTTACATATGATTAACTCAAATCATCAGGATGAAGAAACAATAGAAATTTCAGTAAAAGACGAGCCGAGATCCACAACAGAATCAACCAACGGAAATAACTCTCTGCCAAGAAATAGTCGCTTTGTACCAACTCCAGTTTTACCATCACCAGTTCCTACTCAAAATCGTTTAGTGGCATTAAACCGAAGTATCAAAGCGAAATCGATGGCATTTCTGCCAATTACTGATTGTTTGGCCGCAAGTGTAAATATACCTATAGCATTAATGCCGAAAGAAGCGCCGAGTGGAGATGCAATTAAAAACCTATTTCCACCTGAACCACCTCAAACGTTACAAGATGCTAAATTCGTGAGTGATTTTCTTTTTTATCTCTCGCGAGTTTTTATTGTTATCATTGTTTTCGAAACTCAGTTCTTGAACTTTAGTAGATTCATTGCAAAGCAATTCATAATTACTTCAGATCATTTGTGTGATGAACGAAAGTAATTTTAACTCCTTCTTTATGAAGAAAACCAAAGATGGAATTTTGAATCGAACTAAAATAATGGAAAACGGGCGTAGAATTCGCAAAAACTGGTGTCCTTGTTTCGTCGCATTGACAAATTACTATTTAATGTTGTTTAAAGAAACTAAATCGATATCGGTAAATGTAAAATGTTATGTGATTTAAAATAGTTGTTAATTTTTTTAATGTAAACAATTTCAGGGTTCCTTAAAGCCGGAAATAACCATCGATCTTTCGCGCGCATCAATCGAATGGAGCGAAAAGTCAAGTCGCAAGAATGTATTTCAAATCACTACAGAATTTGGTCAGCAAATCTTACTTCAAGATGATTGTCCGCTTAATTGTAAATCATGGTTTGATGCAATCAAAAGTGCCATTTCTAAACTGGTGTGTATATGTTTTTGTTTGTTGCTTATTCTCATAATTAAAACATAATCATTTTCATTGAAGCCAAGAGTAATTAATCCTGCAGATGGGAACGAAAACGAAGTTGAAATGAAGCGAGGAGAGTGCAAATTAAAGAGGTCTAAATCTTCTAAACGTAATTTAATCTAAGAGAGTGGGAAAGGTTACTGATTCAAAACGATTATGCATAGATTTTCGTAAAACGGACAATACGGGAAAGGATGAGGTGACTGTTCCTCAAGTGTTTAGCAATATTCCGGCTGAGAAAAAGAAGAAAATTAGAGAGAGATTGAGACAGTTCCTGAGAAGAAGGCCGACACTTGACATTATTCGTGAAAAAGGAATTTATAAAGGTAATTCAAAAGATGTTTTTTTACAATGCGTGGTAATTATTTTTTTGTCAAAAGATGAGCCAGTTTTCGGCTGTAATTTAATCACATTGTGCCAAAGTGAAAAGCAAAATGTTCCTAAATTTGTTCAACAGTGCATTGATGCCATAGAGAAGAAAGATTTAAAAGCCGACGGTATTTATAGAGCGTGTGGAAATTTGTCTCAAGTTCAAAAAATTCGCTTTCAAGTAAATCAAGGTATAAATCATATCGATGTAATGCTTGTGCGATAGTTGACTCAAATTATCAACAGATAACTATTCGGGAATTTGGGCAGAGGAAGATGTTCACGTATTAACCGGAGCGTTGAAATTGTTTTTTAGGGACATGAAAGAACCATTATTTCCGTGCAGCATTTTTGAATCAATTATGAAAGCCATAGGTTTGAGTGTTTTGCGTGCCCATTTCATTTATCGCGATTCTCTTTTCAGCTCTCCCAGAAAAGAACAGCAAATTTGAAGCAATTTATAAATTGGTTAAAGAATTGCCCACTCCTAATTACGAAACGCTCAAGTTTTTGTTGCAACATCTTCTCAGGTATTGTTCTCATTCACAATTGAATTTCACCTCTTTGATTTTGAAGATA
>NCKU01003687.1:0-14359 GCA_003675995.1 Dinothrombium tinctorium | reverse complement strand
CATTTAATTTGATTGAAGAAATCGCGAGTTATTTAAAGAAAGTCGATATCCCCTTTTTGCATAAAAGTATTCAATTGTTTTATAAAATAACAATACATTCTGGCAAGGCCTGTACAATAATGTAAAAAAACGAGCTGACAAGAGGAAAGATAAATAAAATTAACGGTTAGATATGTTAGACACAGTTTGCGTGAAATTTCGGTTCAAAATTTAAAATATAATTTTTTTCAAACCAAAAGCCATTTAGTTCTTATTCTAACGCTTTAAAACAATCTAATATTCAATCGCTTGAAGTCAGGAAAAACTTAAGTTTTATAAAAAAATTTTATGTCAGCATCCATCCATTGACAATTCTTTAAAGACTTTTATGTCTATAAGAGAAACAAGACTTGGTTTGTTTATAATCACTCATCAGACACGAGTAAAATTAAGTAACAGAAATACTCTGATTCACTGTATCAAACTTTTTAATCAATTGCCAAGAGATATACGAGCAAATGTGTTTCATTCGTTATTTTTAAATCTTTGCGAAAATAATTATAAATCTTAGTAGTAACTGGAATACAACATGTTATGTATTGCTAGTTTTAAAAGAAGTAAATTCAAATTTATTCAAAGTGATTATCAGCTTAAAAATGCAAAATGAAATTCAAATCTTTATCTAATCAAAAAATTTGAATATACAAAAACCTCATTTTTAATCCTTGTATTTTCTTTGTAATCAATTTGTCCGAAGCTATACAATAGAACAAATTGAAATTAAAAATGATAAAACATTGAGATATCAGATAAGATACATAAGATGATTAAGATTTAAGATATGAAGGATAAAACTTTGATTCTGTCGTTGTCCAAAACCGTCGTACTTGAGTATATGAATTATCTATGCAACAATCTGTTCATTTAAAAATAAGAAGAAAACAATGCAAAAACATAGCAAAATAATTATTTTTATGTAAAAAATGCTTTCGACTCCACGCGATAGAATGATTCTTCTCAATCAATTTTACTATTCTTAAGGCGTCATTTTAATTTTTGGTTACACTGTTTGGCACATATTTGATATATTTGCATATTATCCTGACAATGTTAACATTAACAGTTATCAAATCAAAGAAATAGAAAATTGTATTAAAAAAATTTAACATTAAAATCGTGAATAAAAAACGTCCTTTTAAAAAAGCGAATAACTACATCACTTCCGAAATTAAAGTTGTGAAATTTGGAATTTGAATATTGCATAAAAAGCGTTCTTTTAATGAATTTAGTTTGAAAAGTTTAAATAAATTAAAATTTTGAAATCGAGTAGCAGCATAGAATTAATCATTTTGTAGCAAAAATATCAATGCTCAAAGAATTGCTCAAACAAATTTAGTATTTTCGGTATATTCGTCATCTAAACATTTGATTTACGAACAACACTAATGTGATTCGGGATTTCTTCTTGCATTATTTGCTCTAAGAATAAAGAAGATAAGAAAAGAAATGAATTTAGTACGGATGGGAAAAAAAATTTCCTTGAAAAATGGACCGCCTTAATTGCTAAGTGAAGCAACCAAATTTATGCCTGTTTTTTCATAACCGATTTGTTATATTAACAATAAAAATAAATGATTCTTTTTTCATAGAGCAGCATTTTTACTTCGACAAAAGCGCAGATTAAGAAGAAACAAGAAAAAGCGCAGCGCGACAAAATGTTACGCAGTGTGTCGCAGATTGAGAATTAAAAAATTCGCGTATAATTAAGAAAAATTAAAGATTAAGCTTATTATGCAAAGCAGCAAAAGAGTAAGAAAGAAGAATTTTTTGAATAATTTAATTGTTCAAGCTATTAATATATTGCAAGTTTTTTTTGCTCGTTGACACAGCTTAGAATTAACATTGACTCAATTAGCTTAATAGCATTAACTTTATAAAAAAATAATTACGCAAAGTGTATGTTTTTGAAAATGACCTCTTTCTTACGAAATGGAATTGTTTGTCTTTTTGAGCTTTCAAAACTCATTTCTATTTCTTGCCTTAAAGTTCGAATATGCTTTTTGGTACAATACGCTCCTTCTGTTTCTTTTCTCTCCTAAATGAAATCTTGTATGTACTCGCATATCATTCAGAGATAATGATGTTAATACCAAAGTTGCATAGTTGAGTACAACTAAAATAACGAACTTTTTTGCTTCACATTTCGTTTGAAAATTCTTTTTTTAAAAAATCATAAATATTCAATAAAGGAAGAAACGAGTAAGTTCGTGAAACACGAATAAAAAATAACTCATTAAATATCCGTAACAAACGTGAAAACTCAGTCTTTTAACATATGCTTCGCTAATGAGAGCAGTTCTGCTCATCGCTGCGGTGAATGGAATTAGAATTTGAGAGTGCACAAAAAAGTAAGAGTTTCGTTATTAAAAGAAAATTCACCTTCGTTCTCAGTCGTATTTTAAAATTATTTTCGAAAACTTTAATTTTGTTGAAATGAGTTTTTAGTTTTTATGTTTTATCTTTTTAATATAGAGTTTGAATCTTCATAACATACGCCTAAGAATAAGAGCTTTTCTGTTTGAGAGAAATTTTAAAAGTTCTGTGTACGTAAATCACAGAGTTATCATACGTCCTAAAAATCTGTAATTTTTTCAATTACCATTACCGAAAATTCCCATAAATATAATATTTTTCAAATCTATTTAAAACACTTTCTAAAATGATTGTGCATTCAATGGTTCGCTGCCGTTAATCGATCGTCTTCTAGTTGTTTTTCTTGAAATGATCAATGAAAAATATTTGTTTGGGGGTTTTTTTAAATTAGCTTTTAAATTTTCAACAAGTCATTGTAGACTTTTTAAAGTTATGTTTGCATATTTACAATAAAAAAGCTTGTAAACAAACTTGAATGGTCACAGAGCTTTTCTTATAAGAATTGGTCATAACAAAGATTCAAATTAGGTATTTGAAATAATCGATAAAGAGTAAAATTGGGTTTAACTTTAGATTGGTCAGATGTCTGAAAAAAGCAGATCGATAATGAAACAGTGTGGAATTAAATACATTAGTGGCTCATTATAGACTATAATAATTAAGCAATGAAAAAATAGACTTCGATCTCGACAAGTTAGAATGAAAAAGAAAGGATGATTAAAAAAGTCAAAAAGGAATGACTCTTAAGAGAGGATTCTTTGAGGAATGCGATCATTCGCGACGAACGCGCAATAAGGAGGGCTCACGCGGCGCGCACTGGAGACGCTCCCGGCTAGCGGTGCGCGCGCCATCTCCCGGCAAGATGAAGCGTGAGACGCTGTGTGCAGTGTAACAAATGGCGGATAGCCTTTGTTTTTGAATCGAGTGTTGCGTGTTTTGAGTTAACTTTTCGCAATCGAAAGAAATGCCGCGTTATGAGGACAGTCCGCGAGACAGGAGTCCAATCGATAGACGCGACGGACGGCGGATGAAGTCGCCGTCAGACCGGCGACGAGGCCGCGAAGGATCGCCGATGAGTATGTCTTCGCGACCACCGCTTCGCGACCCGTACGACGACTACCCGCGAATGAAGCCCGAACGCGACTCTCCGCCATACAAAATCCTATGTGTGGCCAATTTGAACCACAAAGTGAGTGATGCTGTCATTCGCGACGCGTTGCTTCGCGAATTCGGCCGTTTCGGTGAAGTGACTGTGAAAGTTTGCCACGACTCAAACGAGCGCATCGCTTACATCTACTTTCGTTCGTACGAAGACGCGAGAGAGGCCCGTCACGCGAAGGCCAGACTCGTGCTGTTCGACAAAGTGGTCGAAATTGACCCGATCTTCGAGCGCGCGATGATGCCGTCGAGCAGTGGTCGGCGTCGCAGCCTGACCCCTGATTACGGTCCTCCGCCAAGAAGCATGAGAGGGCCTCCGTCTCCGAATCCTCCCTCTAGCCGCAGACCACCGCCACCGCCTCCGCCCCCTCCTCCCCCGATGCGGAACAGCCTCGACAAACACGGCCATCCGATGTACCCGCCGATGCGCGGACCGCACAATCCTCCGCATCAAGACATGCATCCGCGAGACATGCACATGCGGAACGACTACCACCACCATCACGCGAGCAATGCTAATCGGCAACCACATCGAGAGTCGAAGAAAGAGAAATTTCCCAATTATTTGCATCACATTCCTCCGGAAGATGACGATAAAGCTACGCGAACCTTGTTCGTTGGCAACCTCGAGGTTGCTATTTCCGAAGCTGACTTAAGACGGATATTTGAACGATACGGTGTTGTTGAAGACATTGATGTGAAACGACCGCCACCAGGGCAGGGAAATGCTTACGCTTTCATCAAATTTCTCAATTTGGATATGGCACATCGAGCCAAAGTGGAAATGTCAGGGCAATACATTGGAAAATTTCAATGCAAAATTGGTTATGGCAAAGCAACGCCAACCACACGAATTTGGGTTGGAGGATTAGGCAATTGGACATCTCTGTCACATTTGGAGAGAGAGTTCGATAGGTTTGGAGCAATTCGAAAGATTGACTTTGTGAAAGGCGATAATCACGCGTATATTCAATATGATAGCATTGATGCTGCTCAAGCTGCGTGTCAAGAAATGAGAGGCAATCCTTTAGGTGGACCTGATAAACGTTTGCGAGTTGACTTTGCTGACCCCGGACCTTACAGTTATTATAATTCTCCATCAAGAAATGTCGCGACTTCAGGAACCACAAACGAACATTACAACGCTCCCAATGCAAGGAGAAGTGACAGCACCTCTAGTGCTCCTGACGGCAACTGGCCGACTCCCAACTCAAGATACCATGGAGGTGCTGAATATGGAGATAATTTTGGCGATCGAGCTAACTCCAGAGGTCGCCCTTCAGGAACTCCAGCTGATGGCTTTCCACCAACTGACGCTGATGATCAAAAACGCGACCGAGGAGATTATAATAGTAGTGGAAGTGGCAATGCTAACTGGAACTGGTGGGACGAAGGAAATGCAAGTCCTTCAAATGATCGTAGAGGACGACGACCTCGAACACCTGAGGGTGAGGAAAGGAAGAAACCCCGTAGGTCCTCCATGTCACCAGATGCTGGAGGTGATCAAACTCCAAGTTCTCCGCGACGTTCACGTGCAGGTGCTCCTGATTCGGGCGCAAGGTCTCCCAGTTTTGATAACAAAAGTGATGACAGAATTAGGAATGTTATAGTATCGGAAAATGTTACTGCTGTTTCAGAATTAGTAAGATGTTGTCCACTAACGTGGAATGGTGGTTTAATTCTGAAAAACAGCGCGTTTCCTGCAAAAATGTTGCTTTGTAGCGGTGACTCTTCACTTGTTGAAATTTTAATGAAAGACTCCAATGCGGAGATTCCTATGCTTCGTATTACGCAACGTTTGCGACTTGATCCTATGAAGTTAGAGGATGTATCCAGACGAATGACAAGTGCAGGCCCTCAAGGATATTGTATGTTGTTGACAACTGCATCGAATACAACACTACAAGCAAGTATAGGAGAAGATGGAGGTGCTGTTCAAACTAGACCACTGAGAAATTTAGTGTCGTACCTGAAACAGAAAGATGCTGCCGGTGTTATTTCATTAAGTGGTGTGAAGGATGGCAAAGAAATGATGGGCGTCTTATATGCATTTCCTCCGTGTCCTTTTGCATTGGAATTGTTGCGCAAAGTCGCACCAAATTTAAGCGGCGACAACACAAGAGAAGACTATTTAGTGGTCATTGTTATAAGGGGAACAAATTAGAACTCGCGCCTGTGTCAAGTGTTTCTAAAAAGATGAAAGAATTTCCAGTATGAAGTTGAATCAATTGATTGTAATCACGTAGTTATGCACTAAGAATTGTGTTGTGAATTTACTTCCCGTAATCTTTTGTTTACACTATGTGATGTCAAATGTATTAATTATTCGTCGTTGTTATAAATTCTGTCTAAGTTATACAACCAAACAGACACTGCTTCGCAGTGCTTATTTGTATGTATTTTACTGTTTGTAGTACTGTGCCGATATTCGACTCAAACTTGGCTTTTTTTTGCTCTCCGACTAATGTGCTCATTCATTGTGTGCGAAAATTATTTTCGTTATTTGGTCACTACCAGTGGTGCAAAGAAAACAACGTTTTAATTAGCCTTTCACCAGACAACTGCTAACGTGCGGTAAATTTGTGTGAATACCACAATTTTTAAATTGCTACAGCTCAAAAGTAAAGTGATGTGAAGGCTGGTGTTTTATGGCCTAAAAATAAACTGTGGCTCTTTAAAAAAGATTTTTAACCATTTCAGTGCTGCTTGTGTTTATGAGGCATAAAGTCTGGTTTTTACATACTGCGGTGCAGTGTGCAGGTCTTTGCACCAATGGTAAAGTGCTTCGCACCAAGTTTATCCATTAAATTATTTTAAAGAGAAAAACACATTTTGTGTTTGAATACAAAAGTAGAAAAGAGACGACAAAACAAAATCAAGTGTTGTGTGCAGTTTTTAATTTGTAACCAACCACTGATGTATATTGATTAAATCGGGTTGTGGTTAATGCTACCTTTTAATTAGTTTTTGAAGTTAGTGTGAGTGCCTAAAAATATGCGCGAAATAATCAACAATGCGTTCTTTTAAAAAATGCGAATGGAAACAAAACAGTGTTTAATTTAGTTCAACGACAACATCAAGTTTTTTATTTTTTCGATTTTGCATTTAAAAAGCTAATTTGCGTTATTTACGATTATTCTGTGGTTTCATTTAATGTTCCATTCTTCCAGCAATAAACGCAAGACCAGCGATTATGTTTAATGAAATGCCGGGTTCGTGATGAAAAACTTGAATGGCAACAGAGGCTCTTCTGAAGCAATAAAATACCAGTGCTCCGAGAATATATGCGACTAAGAAAATTGCTGCCATTTGTCGTGTTCTTGAGCCGATCGTTATAGGAAGCAAAAGCAATGTTAACACGGCACAGGTTGTGCTACCGCGGCCGTGGTGCACTAAATTGTGGTAAACTAGTTTCGTTGTTTCGTGAAAGCTCATGTGTCCGATAGTGTCCAAGTGTAAAACGGTCAAAATGAATATTGCGATTGATAATGAAAACATAACTTGTCCGAATGCGAGCACGTTACATGTGAAATTTTTTGCCGCTTTGCACATGCTGTTGAAGAATATCAGATTGGATGCAATGATCAATAACTTCAGTGTAAATAAGCATTCGCCGGTTTGAGATGTGATATAAACCAGAAAAGGGAACGAAATGTTCGTCAGAAGTCTTCCGTACTTTGCAAACGCTTTGTTTTCGTTTAAAATCAGTATACTCGCTGTAAGCTTAGTGAGCCCATAGAATTTCCATATGTGAGCAGCGGTTCCATTGTCTGAAAAGTGCAAAGAGTCGTGAAAAACACTATCAATTGCTGCGATCACAGTAAGTATACGAAATGCTTGAATCGCTTCTCTACGCGATATCGAAAACCAATTTAAAATTTGATTTGAAAGCTCTCTGCACGTTAACCACTTTTTTGCAGCATTCATTTCTTCCGACAAACCACGAACTGTATCATCATTGGCAATTTCCGATTGCTGGGTTTCAGTGCTTGATTTTTTGTCGTTCACACTTTGTGCTTCGTCGTTATCACAAGTATCACAAGCTTTTAAATTTTGATTCGCTACTTCGTGTAAATCACCATCGCTTTCTCCTCCGTTTTCATAATGCTTTGCTACCGCTTCCCAGATTGGAATCATGATTTTGCGCGTTTTAAAATAACGTTTATTTTGAAATAATTTTGAGCCTTGTTTAAAATAATTTTAGAATTTAAAAGTGAAAAATATTACCGCCCAAGAATGTGAGTGCGATGATAAAGAGGAATGCATTGTTTCGCGTGAATTGAAGCAAACAATTTCATATGACACAGAGTGTTTGAATCAGGTAACTTATTCACATATTGCTCTTTCGCGATCACCTATAAACATCATTCAATTTTATTTTCGATTTCAACGCAATTTAGCGCTCTATATTTGATAAACAACTTATAACAGAAGATATTCAACTAGTTGATGAGATAATAATTCTATGCTGCTCCGCGCTTTAATTTTGCTAATAATAATCAAGAACACAATCGAAAACAAACTTTTAAATAATAATTTTTTAAAGCACTTTACAGCTGGGCATTGAAGAAATGAACAGGTTCAAAGTTTCTACTTTTGCTTTGCTTTGCTCCTGTTCTTTTAAATACCCTTCTGCAGCGCGCACTGGATTCATAACTCACTTTCTTAACTTTGTAGACAACCTTATAAAATTTATTTTAATAAATTTTTCTAATTATGAAAAATATAATTGTTGTTCAGTTATTTGTTAATGTATAATATCAAATGAAACGAAAACGGTTAACATGTTATCGTCGAACTCATCCTTCAAAATCCACTTCAAACACAACTGAAAAGCGTTTAATCAATTATTGGAATATTAGAAAACTTTAAAGCAAAATCTAGTCATTCAACTAAATGGATTGCAAGTTAGATGAACTAAGCATTAAGTTAAGTAAAAATAAAATGAATAGATAACAGCACAATTAAAAAATCTTACGTTAGTGTAAAAGCTAAAAATAACTTCGTTTTTAGAAAAGAAATCGATGACACAAATTCACTGTAATGACGAGCGATGTTATTTTTAACGTGAAGGATGTTCGTGTTTTTGTTTCCCGAAGCAAAATTTAATAAACAAGAAACACAATAAATCGAGACTCGACAAAACTTAAATACCATTTCGGTAAGTTTCGGCTTGAAATGCGGTTGAAAATGAAATGAGACTGCAATGAGGAAAGTACCCCTTTGGAGAGTGCTGACGATTGACTGTGCAAAATGGAGAAAAGAGTGTCTTTTCGCGATTCAACGCTTTCAATGTTTTAAAAGCGGTGAAAAGCGAGGCGAAAGCGGTCGAACGATGTATTCGAAGAGTTGGCCACTTGCCGAAAGTGTTTTGCTATGTATCATTCTGTTGGCGAGCATTTCTGTGCTCTCGCTGTTAAACCATACGTCCGCCGACAAAGTTTACGATTTGGTCGATGAAGCAATTAAAGAGTATTCGACGCTTGTTCGCAACGATCATCGCTCATCTTTAAACATTTTCTTACAAAGACCGGGAAAATATGATAAAAAGTACGCGTCTTTCGATGAAAAGTTGCGTTTACAAATGTTAAATTTAACCCGTGAAATGTTTTATTTTGGTTACGACAATTATATGAAGTATGCTTTTCCTAAAGATGAGCTCAATCCGATTGATTGTACAGGACGGGGACCAGATTTTGATAATCCGTAAGTACACTCTTTTCAGTTTTGAGCCGCTTTATCTACTTTTTTCTCACTACTTAACCATTTCATATTTGTCACAAAATAGTTTTGCGTGAAAAAAGTAAATTTCATGAAGTTGTACGTCATTTTCAAATTGTGCCATCAAATTGCAATTAATTCATTATAACTGTGAGCAAGCATTAAGAATTCAAACACAGATTTTATTAACAATTCTGATCATTTAAAATGATTAAGAATCAATAAAGTAACTAAATATGTTATGTTATGTTATGTTATAAATTATAACGTGTGACAATGTGGTTAAACACACAAACACACAACTTATAACAAAATACAATGTGATATAATGATTATAACTTATAATCTTTATATCACATTGTATTTATTATTCAAAGAATTATGAATCATTAATAAAAAGCTTAACACTTGAATGAATTTATTCCGAAAGGGCCTTTGGACCTTTCTTACAATACATACATTGTTGGATAAACCTTTTCGGAATAAATTTATACAATTAATTATAAAACTAATAGTTTCTTTTCTTTTTCCAGTTTGAACCTCAATATTAATGACGTTTTGGGAGATTACTCACTTACTCTAGTCGATTCTTTAGATACTTTGGCTGTGATTGGTAATGTTAGTGAATTTAAAAGAGCTGTTCAGCTTGTGATAGAACATGTGTCTTTTGATAAAGATGTTGTGATTCAAGTGTTTGAAGCTAACATTCGTTTATTGGGCGGACTTTTATCCGCTCATTTACTTATCACTGATCCGAAGCAAACCTTTGGTGATCTGCGACCTGCCAATTATAATAAAGAACTTCTTGAGTTAGCTCACGATTTAGCTACGAGATTATTGCCTGCTTTTGAGAATACTTCTACAGGGTTGCCATACCCAAGAGTCAATTTACGGTACGGGGTTCCACAAAATGATTTAACCCACACTTGTACAGCTGGCGCTGGTTCTTTGTTACTTGAATTTGGGCTTTTAAGCAGACTTATCGATGATCCTGTTTTCGAAACTGTTGCCAGAAGAGCTGCTAAAGCTTTATGGCTGAAGCGTGCAAAAAGCACTGGATTATTGGGAAACGTGATAGACGTCGTTACAGGAGAATGGGTTGGTAAAATGAGTGGTGTTGGCGCTGGACTAGATTCTTTTTTTGAATATTTGCTCAAAGTAATATTATACACTTTTTAATTTTACTCTAAAACGTTTTAACTAGTCATACATTTTGTTTGGAGACATCGAAGATTACAGAAAATTTAATGAAAGTTACTTCTTAATCAAGCGTTATTTGAGAAAAGGTAGAGATCATTGCAATGAAGGAAGTGGAAATCATCCTGTTTACGTTAATGTGAATATGCTCGATGGTTCAACTCTTACACTTTGGATTGATTCTTTGCAAGCTGCCTTTGCCGGCGTACAAGTCTTGAATGGCGATATCGAGGAGGCAATTTGTACACATGCCTTATATTATGCAATCTGGAAACGATTTGGTGCTCTACCAGAGCGCTTTAATTGGCAGTACCTCAGTCCTGATCTTTATTTTTATCCACTAAGGCCCGAATTGATAGAATCAACTTATCTTCTGTATCAAGCTACTAAAAATCCATTTTATTTACACGTTGGCTATGAGATTTTCACAAGCCTTAATAAATACACTCGGGCAGAGTAAATATTTGTTTTTAAATGATAAGTTAATTATTTCTAATATATTCTTTAGATGTGGATATGCAACCATTCACAATGTTCAGGATAAAACTTTAGAGGACCGAATGGAAAGCTTTTTCCTTAGCGAGACGTGTAAATATTTGTACCTTGTAAGTTTTAAAGTTTTTATTTAGGCATTGTGCAATATTTTTATTCATTGTTTTCTCTAGCTTTTTGATTTTGACAACCCAATCAATAAGCACCCAACGCGTTATATTTTCTCGACGGAGGGCCATTTGTTTCCTCTTTCTTCAAGTCTACGCAATAAAGATTGGAAAGATTTTTTAAATGATGAAAGGAAACCAGCTTTTAAAACATTTACTCGTGCTGTAAGCAATGATACGGGTATTTCATGTCATCGAATAGATGAAGATAGACAATTCCTACTTCCATTGAAGAGCAACTATTTCGATCAAGTGGTGAAAGCTCTCGGATCGGATTAAAGTGCCTCTATTTCGATCTTGTATCAAGTGTAAATAATAGAAAAACAAATTGTTATTTTGCTCAAATATAATCAGTTGTCAATACAAAAGTTTAACAATAAAGTTATTTATCTATTTCGATTCCGTAATTGAACAACTTAAGATCTTGTTCATACAACTTAAGTAACTTATTCATTAGATCCAGAGGTACGAACTTATAATATTTGTTTAACAAATATGCTGTTGGCACGGATGAATAAGTTTCTTTTCTATGGGGAAAACGAATAGAATTAAATAAATTCGCTTTCCACATCACAAAAAACGCGTCTTCTTCGAGAGTTTCAAGTTTGCCGATAATGTCGAATTCGATGAAACAAGGAAAACAAAGATCACTGATTGGGCGCCAATGTTCATTAAAAGAAGATTTAAAATCATAAACATCTAAATCAGCGATATAACTTAGAAATTCGTTAAACGTTACATCGTTGCCCGTTTCCAGCGATTGTTTTGTTGAATTAACGCGATACATTTTTATGATTTTACGACCGAAACGTAGTCGAAAATAATCATTGTAAACTGATTCAAACTTATTTCTAAAAGCAGACAACAATCTTTCGAAAGGATTGCGCACAAAAACAAACTTGGTGTAACTGTTCAATCGACGTATAATTTCAGTAGTGTCATTAAATTGATCTAATGTTTGAAAAATGTTTCTTGCTTGAGATTTGCTTCCTTTTATCGACAGTGGGTTCGATGCTTTGAGGTGATCTGCATTTATAGAAAGTAGAACACGTTTCCAATTAGTGGATGCCACTTTTGGTACAAAACAGTAGATAAGTTTGTGAATGTCGTCTACGATGAAATGATCGAAATGACTTTGCAATGTTTGGATGTTGTTTTCTAGAGAATCATTTCTGGCCAGACTCTCGTTGCAAACTGCACTCACCAAATTCTTTCTTGTTTCTTGTCGCTTGTGGATGTTTTTAATTATTCTCAAGTACCGTTTGCTGTACGCTTTTAATGATTCTTGGCCTAGTAAAAACATCTTTTGTTACTCATGAGCAATCCCAGGAGGAAACTTACGTCTTGAAAGGGTTGAGAGTACGAAAAACAGAGTGAGAACTGAACAAGCGATGACCACTTTTAACTTTGCTTTGTTCATCTGTTATTTCGATTTTCAGATAATAGAAGAAATGCGTTTTCTAAACGAAAGTAAAGCTCATCGAGAATCGGAATAATCAAGCTTTCAAAGTGAACAAAGACTTATTAAAGGTATGATAATCATTTTCGCCTTTCACCGTTTTAACACCAATTTCTTTGTCTGAAAGCAGCGTGCTTCAATTGCCGCTCTGTGATCTCTCGCTAGTTATCGTCATTCGCTCTCTCACTTCTAACCTCAAGCACTTTCGTTTCGTTTCGTTTCGTTTCGAATTCCATTCGCCATGTGTTAAAAAAGGATGTGGGCGATCTTGAAGTCGCATGATCCATCGTTTTAATTAATATAATTAGTTCCTTGTTTGTAACACACTTGTTTAGTCGTATAAAAAAGCGCTTATCGTGGTTGCAAGAGTTCCGATATTTTTTGTCCCATTAACAGACAAACATAATTTAGTTAATAAACCACGATTACACTTTTTACGATTGCCGTTCAGAAACATTTTACGAAAAAAAGAGGATCGAGCATTCTACTATTAAATTTTCCCTCTAAATACTGATGTATTTTGAGTCAGAAAACATGCATAAATTCTTGAGAGAATTAAATTACTTGATCATCATAAAATAAAACTAATAATAATACTAAACCATAATAATCATTAATCACTGTTAAGTATTTTTAAATCAAGCTTTTTGTGATAAAAGTTTTCAATTAGATTTGATTAAGACGAGCGAATCTTCAGATTTAAGTGATTCAGACTAAACAAGTAATTTTATTTAATTATTTAACAACTAATGAGAAGCGTTTGAAAAGTAGAACTTTTTCGAAACTGTTTTTGAGTTCGCATAATTAATTTTAGCTCAAAATACGTGGTTAGATAAATACGTTAAGCATTTTAAACTTGTATGAATAATAAGAGAAAACCTGTAAATTTGGACTTGACAAACTATGAAAAAATTAAATCACCAATTTTTCTTTTTACTTTGAAGAATTAAACACATTTCTGAAGCAAATTATTTCTTCTTATAAAAGTTTCAGTTTTACTTTCTTTCTTTTTTCATATTTTGAATCTCTTAATTAAATATCATATAAAATAAGATTTTTCATCAAATTATCCATTTTCAAGATTATCAAATTTTTAAAATCCATAAGTCATACAAATAATAAATCCGAATAAACCAAAATATGTGTAAAACCAAAATTGTATATAACACTTTACGCGATTTTGTTTGATATTTGAATTCCTATCGTAATAATGTAAAATAAAAACATTTAATTTAGGCATTTGATGTTTTTTAAAATCAAACTGCACTGTTAAGTACAGTTTGTGACATCATCTAGGCAATTTTCAGGTTGCCTTCATCAGATCACTTTCTAACTTCAAATGATTTGAAATTCTCTTTTCCCGTTTAAGATAAATGTTAATTTGAAGCATACAGTTTCGGAAAGAATGTTTGTCTTGCATCAATCATTTGATATCTTATCACTCTGAAACGCATCAATTTATACAAGGGTTCACGACAAAATTAACAGGTCCTTATCGTCACAAAATAAGCAGTTTTCAGCATATTCGAGCAGAGGATTATGGCAAAATGTGTGTTAAAGTGAGTGAAAATTTTCAATTGAAAAGTTTTTCAATTTTTTCACGTGACGATTTCATTACAAGTTATTACAAGTTAATTAAGTTGCTTTTGTGTTAGTTAGAACAAAAATGAATTAGAAAGAATTCTTAAATAATTTTTTAAAATGTCGGAAGCAAAAATAAACACTTCAACATTATTCTAACTTTGATTCTTTG
>NCKU01003686.1:0-14361 GCA_003675995.1 Dinothrombium tinctorium | reverse complement strand
CGAAGTAAAAAGTTAATTAATTGTTTAACTTCCTACTTTAAAACTTGTTTATCATAATAATTTATTATTAAATAAATTTTTTATTCTTTTCTTATTTATTTTTACTAGAAAAGTAAAAAACTCCCTGTTTACGTTTTCTTATCGTTATTTAAATCATGAAATCCGTGAAAATAGTGAAAACCATGACATGGTGTCAGTTACGTTCACGCGGCTCACGTTTTAAGCGTGACATGAGACGTCGACCACCTCTAGAAGGTAGATGCCACAGTGTTGCAGAAACCAATTCGATTGGTTTGTCATCAAACAGTAGCATATCATCAAATACTTTAAATGTTAGCGATTTTAAATTAATGAACGAAATTAAAAGTGCATTGAGATAGGAATGTGTCGAGCTTTAGAGCGAAACAATATGAACACAGTTTCCATCTTGAAAGTAGTGTTGTGGCTAAAGTTTACGCATGTTTTAATATTTATACAATTGTTGTATTATATTCATTTTCGTCATGGTGAAAAGATAAACGAAAAATTGTTTAAAAAGATAAGATATTAAATTTAAATAGAAAATTTAAACATTGGAAGTAAAGATAAGCAGAGTGGCCGAATTATGCCGAGCGTGGAGCGCTTAAATACAATATGATGAATCCGAGCCCGAAGGGCGAGCGTTCGAATACAGAAATATTCAAACAAAAGAAAAGTTTTTTTAATTTTTAAATCAAAAATTTAAAAGAAACGCAAAATTTTACGCTCCTGCCTAGATTGAAACCAAAGCTTTTGGAGAAAGTTTGTTCTACGTTCGAAACCACTGAGCCAATCTCTTTACATAAAATTTTATTGTTTAAATTTTACATTTATATTTAATATCTTTAAATTTGACTTTTGAATTCATAATTAAAAATGCTGTCCCCAGCTTCGCATGATTTTGATGACTATTTGGCATGATTTGGTGCAATCTTTGTGATTTGGTGAGTTGGTACTACATTGTAAAATTTGGTGATTTTTGGTGAAATATTTATTATGTCATATATACGTTATATCGATACAGATTAAAGCATTAAAAAAATAAAATTTTGGTGCAGCAGCAAAATCCATGGCCATATTGATAAACAAAAATGTGATATGGTGCTAGCGTTTAAATTCTGCCGCCAATCGGTTAGGTGATAAAAAAAATGTTTATATTTAGCTTCGCTTTTAGCAAAACAAGCCAGAAGCGTCTTCAAAATTGAGGTTAAAAAGCAACGATCACATCGCTCGTTGCTTTAAATCGAATAGATTGAATGCAGCATTCGATCGAAACTGTAAACACCGAACTGTTGCCATGTATTTTTTAAGAAACGCTTTTTTCATGAATTTCAAACGATCGTATGTTTACCATTTCATCTCGCTTCTTGTTGTAGCTTTAATCGCGCTCTATTTTCATTCTTCGAAAAGTGTACACAAAAACAGAGCCGACGCTGAAAATGCGAGCACCATTTACGAGTTCACAGCGAACGATATCGACGGGAAGCCGGTGTCTTTAGAGAAGTACAGGTAAGTCACCTGTTAGGTAACAAACTCATTATCACTCTTCATTCGAAACGGGCCTTAAAATGACCTTTTTGACCATATTTTCACAATAGATCACCGCATTCATCTTGCATACAATGATCAAAATTATTTTTCATTTCAGAGGTCATGTGGCCATAATTGTGAACGTCGCGTGCGAATGTGGTTTTACGTATTCAAATTACCAGCAGCTTAACGCTTTGTACGATAAGTACGAACACAAAGGCCTCAGAATATTAGCGTTTCCGTGTAACCAATTCGGAGGACAGGAGCCAGGCACAGAAAGTGAAATTAAGCAATTCATGCGAGAGCGAGGCGTTCGTTTCGATGCTTTCTCTAAGATTGAAGTGAATGGAGAGAATGCACATCCATTGTTTGTTTTTCTCAAACACAAACTCGGAGGTACACTCGGCAGCTTCATCAAATGGAACTTCACTAAGTTTTTGGTGAACAGAGAAGGCGTTCCTGTCAAGCGATTTGGTCCTCAAGATGAGCCACTTGTAATTAATTATCTTCTGTCTCTTACTGTCAACTTTAACACTTGTTTCTGTTTTTCTCAGAGTATGGAAGAAGACATCAAAAAGCTTTTATAAATGATGCATTCGGTTTGATGATAACTTTGTTTAAAACTTTTCGTCGGAAAAGACGCTTGAAGCCTGAAAATCTGAATGAAAAAAAAAATGAATGAAATTTGATTCTGATTTGATTTGCACGCTTTTGATATGAAAACATTTTTTATAAACAGAGAAATGTTCGCCAGAGATAGAAATGTTACAAGTTACTTTAAAGTTTATTAAAACAAATTTAAGACTTAAAGTCCGTATTAAAATTAATTCCATTCAGTTACTTTTTTTTACTTAATTTATTACGATACTTATTAAAATTAAAATAACTGCTTCCAGCGATGAAAGAGACAGCAAGGGTTCAGAAAGCTAAATTAAACATTTTTTACTTCAAGACTGTAGTTTTATAATGCGATTGATTTGAAAAAGATGGCAGCAAATGTACCATAATGTAACTTGTGCAAATGTTTTTGTTAACGATTGTAGTTATTCTTTCGCGCTTGCAATTAGTCAGCGATGGAAGAGCTTCACGACAAATGACGATTTTAGCGTATAGCTGATCGATTCAAAATGTAATAATGGATCTTTAATAAACTAACAACTTAATTAGAGAGAACACAATTTAATAAATGTCCATTATTATACACTCAAGGAAAGAGAAAAGTTTACATTGTTGGGTGAAAGAAATACATTTTTTAACCATTTCTTTTACCCAACAATGTAAACTTTTCTCTTTCCTTGAGTGTATAAATTTTGAATTAAATTCTATTTCCTAAAATCGCCGTTTGTCTCCAAGCTCTATTGTTACGGAATGTTCCCTAACCAGAGCAATGCGAGTCTCCTCCTTTCCTTATCCGTTCAGTCGTAGGTTAATCGTCTCACCCTTATTTTAGATTCCCTTCAATAATGTCCTTTCTTTGGCTTTTCTGTCCTTCTATTGGATTCACGGGACGGTTCTCTACACTATTATCGCTGACCTGCTACTGTACTTGTTAGGATTTTTATATTTAAATTTAAATCATTTTAGAAAAAAATTTAGATTTTAAATTTGAATTAAACATTAAATAATGAAAAGGAATGCACATCGAGTACGGAACACAGATGGTTATGTATTCAATTGGTAGCGTTTAATTGAGGCTAAACATTTCTCACCTCAACTGACTAACAAGAGGTTGATTTGATTGCTAAGCTCCTTTCGACTGTATAAACTTGTTTTAAATGCAACTCCAACTGCTTTTATGGTTTTTTGTGTTTACTCGACTCTTGAATCGCGATTTCTAATGATTCAAACGCATTGTAAAACCCTTTCTCAATTCTGACTTAATACAATCGATTTGAAGACTCGCTCTCGTCGCTAACGATCGTTTTTGTCCCTATTCGCGAATCCAGTACGGTCATCGGTCGATTCTTCACTTCTATTTGGGTTCAATTTTTACATCTTTTCTCGCATTTTATTGATACAATTTGAATTGCTTGAAATACTGCGCGATGTCAGTTTTCTTGCACGGTGCTGTCGCCAAACATGTGTTCACATTTTCAGGCTGTTCCACCCATAAATGAAACGGTACATTGTTTTGCTGCAAAACCGAGGACAATTGCAATAATTGCTGTTCGTTCTCCGCTTTTAACACCACTTTATGCATCGATTCTAACTTATTTAAGTAATTTTTCGTATTTTCAGTGTCCAAATTTTTCGCTATCGCGGCAACACACGCGTGACATCCCTGAGCTGTGAACAAGAAGTACAGTTTAAAAGCACACGAACAAAGCTCATACCGATGATTGCACCCAAAGGCCAGTTAAGATCGCCTCTAACCACGATATATTGTAATGCTGACATTTTTCGGTTCATTCACCGGTTGCGATCGTAACGCCACCGGTTTAAATTCGGTGATTCGATCACAGATTTCACTGCATTCTTCAAAATAAATTTTTCAATTTTTTGTTTCGAAAAGAAATCATTAGAAATTTTTTATTTAACAAATTTTTTTTAAAAATTTACTAAAATTAAAATTTTAGCTATTTAAAATTTTTATTTCAGGAAAACCATTCAAATAGTTTTTAAAAGCTTTTTTCACAATTTTAATCAAGATAAAAAATGTTAATTTAAAAATATCTTTACATTGCTTTTCATAAACTCGAAACTTTTACCTTAAATTTAATTTTTAAACTTTAATTTTTGTCAAAAAAAAATTAAAAATGATATTTATTTAAAAAATGTGTTTCACACATTTAAATGATAACTTTTTTCAATTGCGAAACATTATAAATTAAACTTGCGCTAACAGAGGAGCTACAAAAATTAATTTGCAAGTTTGTTACTTTTAGTTCTAAATTTGAATTACTGTTATTAAGCTTAATTAATTTTTCCCTTTGATATGAATGTGATTAAAATATGTAACACTCTCTGATGAAAATGCGCTAAATTTTTAAAAGAGTTTAAAGGAAAAAAAAATATTTATTTACGATAAAAACTATTTACAGCAAGTCTCTTTGCTCATACTCACCGCTTCGTATAATATTTCGAGTCTGTCAACGAAGAAAAATCGATACTTTTTTAATTTGCGTACATAATATGGAGAGCGTTTGACAACGAAAAACGCAAGTCGCCGTGAAGATTTTATCGTATTTTACAGCGACAGCAGTTATCGCAACAAAAAGCCGGCGAGAAATGAAATTCGCATAGAAGTTTTTTTACGATTATTACTAGCCGTTGTCAACGTTTGTTTTTTTATTTTTAGTTCTATGGCACAGTTTATACATCGATTCACTTCGCACACGAGCAAAATATCGTTAAAATTGCGTCTTAACTGAACCTAGTATAAGACCTTCTTCGTTATATCTTCAATTTTTGATCAACTATTAAAGCGGAACTGAAAATTTTGCAGGTATTTTCAAGTAGCAAAGAGCGAAGAAAACTGTGAAAAGATCAAAATGGTCAAAGGGTGCAGCAATAATTGTATGAAAATTACGCTTATTATCGTCAATTGGTTCAGTTTGGTGAGTTTTATCACTCAAATTTACGATTTTGATTGATGAAATGTGTCAAAATGCAATAAATGATTTTGAAAGCAAAAGGGCTCCTTGATTATAGCTAGTTGTCTACTTTAATAAAGATTACAAAGAGTAATAATTGATCGCGTTTTCGAATATTTGACATATTATATTTCATAATTAATCTGATGCAATTATTTGAACACAGTTCTCGAGTATTGGTATGATTGGGTCGGCAATACATTTGATGTTTCAATCGTCAATGGTTACTCCATTGGGTGGACCTGTACTTGGCTCCGCGATTGGAAATTTGATATTCGGTATACTGATATTCTGTATTTCTTGCATGGGATGTTGGGGTGCACTGCAAGAGGACAAGCGATTATTACTCAACGTGAGCGATGAATTTTCACCATTTTTTTCTTTTATTCACAACAAATTATTTTATTTTAGTATTCAGTATTCGTCGGATGCGAAGCGGCTTTGCAAATTGTTGCCGCTATTGTTCTACTCATCTACGTTGAAAATGTGAATATGACTTTTGTTAACACGAACGTGTAACATTTAAAACTTTATTTTAAAGGAGAAAGCATCAGTTCAACCACGGCTTCACGATATAATGATACTCTACCCCACACTTGATGAAACAAATGATACAAAAATGAGAATCGATACTATTCAAACAAAATTATTGTGTTGCGGATGGGATAAAGGACCTGAAGACTGGAAACAAGTCAACTATACAACTGACTTACCGACCTCTTGCTGTGCCTCTAACTCTAACGGTACGTGCAAAATGGATTCACATTCGTTCCAAAGAGCGTGCTCAAAGTCAATCGAAGCACTTTATCATTACACTCACTTGTCAGTGGTGGGAACAACGTTCTGTGCAGCTTTTTTCAAAATTATAATCACTTGCTTCGCCTGTTCCTTAGCGAGAGCCATCGACAGTCGTGATATTGATAATACGGATGATCTGTTTTGAGATCCGAATTTGCTGCGTGGTTGAAAGAAATGAAATAGTTACTTTGCACATAAAACAAAAATATTTAAATATAAAATGTCATGTTGACAAGTTTTATCGAGCTAGCAAGCAATTTAACTGTTCACTGTGAATTATTTGAATTAAACTGTTTCAGCTTTTTCACCGAGAAATTTTTTAATTTTGCATTTGTAAAGCAAATTTTTTCATTGAGAAAAATTTAGTTTTTTCAAAATAAAAAATCGTTGTGATCAAACAGTAATGACGGATCATACTGTAATGCGTTCAAAATCATTAAAAATTTAAAACATTAGTTTGTGAAAACTTTTATTTCGAAATCAAATTTACAATTTACAGCATTAATGACCAAAGTCGGTGAAAACAATGCCATTTCGACAACACTCTAAAGACGCATTACACCAAACGGCAAAAAATATCTATTGTTGCATCCCTTTGGGGATTCTTAAACTGACAGACTTGTGAGACTTTAATGCTTATTCCCAAAGTCGACCAATCGTTAGTAGATAAATGGAAAACAATTTGCCTTCTGCTGTACTTCACACATTTAATTTTCAAAAATGTCCACAAATGAACATTGCAAAAGCTTAATTCGTGTTTCCTACTTTAATCATCAAATTCGGTCGCTAAATTAAGCTAAACTCATATTAATTTATTTATTCATTAAAAGTTTTTTATGTGTCAAGAATTCTCTTATTTCGACAATTCAATGCCACTGTTATTCTATGCTTGTTAATAAAGTTTAAATTAACTAATTTGGATCGGCCTAATTTAATTTAAATTCGAAAAAAAAATTATATTTTATGTAGCAAGTAAAGAGAGTTTTAGGTGAACAAAAATTCAAATAAACTACGATTACAAATTGAAAAAGAAAAATTCCGAATTTAGTTTCACTAATTTTAAACAAAGTTTAAATTAAAATGTATATCGAAAAAAATTGTTACCTTTGAGAACTCAATCTTTTTGTCTGCATGTAAGTCTAACCTAATGTATGCAAGTCTCTTTTACATTCGAGTGTTTTCGAAAGTTTTTTTGGCTTATTGACCATGAATTAAAAATAAGCGATTAAATTACTGTGTGCAAGGACGTAGAAAGAATAATCTGCGAAGGTTTGGCAGTTGTAACTCTACAGAGACTTGTTACTATTCACTTGAGACTCGAGTTACATCATCGACATTGTGTTTGAATACTTGCGCCGAACGAAAACAAACGTCGCTGAATGCTTTCGAATGCTTTACTATAAGAAGTGTTTTCGACAGCTTGTGTGCCAGCTTCGAAACTGAACGAATGTTTTGCTTTTAAATTTTGGTTGCTGTTTGTTTAAATTTTAAGATCGGAAATCGAAAATAAAAATGGTTAAAGGCTGCACAAATACGTGTATGAAAGTTTCGCTTTTCATCTTCACTTTTATATTTGTGGTAAGTTTTAATTTTAATTTTTTAAATTACTTAGCAGTGAGAGAAAATCTTTTTCAATTTTTTAACAATTTCTCCGCTCAATTCAACAAAATTGAGGTTAGAATAAGCCCAAAGTGGACACAATAAATTTTTTAAAATTTCAAATTAGTTGTTCTTAACATGTTCATAAGGATAATTTACTCGGCAAAAATTTTTTCCATTCTCACTAATTATTTGCTTAACTTTTTATTCTCGATTCTTGTCAATTTTTTATTACTTTGCAATCGTATATGTCAAATGCATTCACAAGTTCTAAATTTAGTTTGATAACTTCGAACAAATGCCAAACTTTAAAATATTTCGGTGAAAATTTATTCTTTACCTAAAAAATTCTCTTCAGAGCTCAGCGAATTTTTGTGCAGCAAACATTATAATCAATAAACATTCATTAAGCCACTGTATTCTCAAATTGTTATTGAACGTTTCGGATGTTTTGATTATATTAATTAAACATTAATCACGTTGCATAACATTATTGTTATTTTTAACATTTATCACTTGACTTTATAATAAAATTTTTAAAATATTTTTCTACAGCAAAAGTTTCATAGAAACAAAGCAAACTCTACTTTACTGTAGCTTTACTGTTGTTAATTTATTTTATGAAATGAATTCTACTTTTAATTCCTTAAATTTAATTATGCAAAATTATCACGTTTTAACCATTTGTAAGCTAAAGTATGGACAAATTAAACTTACACAAAAAATTTAAACAGTGACACGCAAGCTCGACATATTTTAACGCGTATAAACAACAGTCACGCGCTTACGTAAGTGCGTAAATCTTCGCACTGTCGCTCTTCGGAAAATAGCAAAAGAGAAATTTCTAATGCGATAGCAAAAATATGTGCGTAAATAGTGCACTCAAACTGCTTACTTTGCCCTTTAAGCCAAATTTCAATCGTTCGTCGCCTTAATTTTGCTTTCATCAAGTCTAATGTATCCTCTATCGATACATAGCGTTTATTTAATTTATATCAGTGTTCTTGCTCAAAACACGTTGTATTTTTTAATTAATAAAATATACTTCTGGGATCAGAAAAAAGTTGTAATTAGTAGAGAAATATGGTTAGATATACTTGTCTGTCTGCAGAAATACGTCTATAATGTGACCATCGGAATAAAATTCGTTTGCTTTAAATGTTAGAGCCTTACAAAATCTAATTTTTTTTCATTTCGGCATTTGTTAATTACATTAAATATTATTTTGAATTGTTCATTAGTCTAAGCAGAAAAAATATCTCGTTTTCTGCTCAATGCTCTGTAAGTACTTTTGAAACGGAGTGGTACTTTCTTAATATATAAATCTACAAATATGTATGATAAGTATGTAACAAAGCAAATGGCTCAATATTTACTTTTTAATTTTCACTTAATTTTTTTTTAGTTATTTTTATTTAACTTAAACTCAAAACAAAAAAAAACTCTAAAAACAATAAACTTATAAAATTATTTATGCAATTTTAAAGTATTTAATTTTTGAAATTTTAAATATAATCGTTTAATGTTTTACAATAGCACAAACTGGGTCCATTAAAAAAATAAAAAGAATTAAGGTGACTTTTTGTTTTTAAATGTCAGCTATTTTGAATAAACAAAAATAATTAAGCAGAAATTTATTGATTTATATATTTAATATTGACAAGGAATGTACGCGAACTGATACGCGAGTTTCTTAATAAACTATATGTCATTTGAAATGTCTTAACGAATATAAGTCACCAGTGAAATATTACGTGCCCATATGCATATGCACTAGGGCCGTCAATTTTTGAAAATTTTCAAAAAAAATTGATTTTTAATTCCTTTTCAACCTTTATTCAACATAGATTTGTTTTAAAAATGTAAAAATGAATAGAATAATTTTATTTTAATGTTAAGATTGGGTCTATAAAATTTGAAATTGCGAATAAATAATTTTTAACAATTTTAATCATTACTACCTGTTCAGAAAGTAAGTTGCCCCTTTTTTAAGAGGTAATAACTTTTGATCGCTTTTTCATATTCGAATGGTTCTTTTACAAAATTTAAAAATAAATATTTTTGTTTAATTTCTTAATTGACATCATGAATTAAAAAACAACAGTTTTCGGACAAAAAGGGTGCAAAAAAAGTGAAATGAGATTTCCATAGGTTTTTGTTTGAGTGAGAATGTGCATTTACATTGTTGAATTTGAACATAAGCATTAATTTGATTCAAGTTTATGCATCCAAATTTAAGTAAAATACTGAATAAATCTTAAGTTGCGATTATTGAAGGTGGAAATACAGTTTCTGAAAAAATGCTTGCGCCAGATCAATTAATTAATTTTTTATCACTCATAAACTCATCAATTTCGATCGAGGTTTGCAACAAAATTTAATTGAATTAAAAATAAGTTGAGTGAAGTTAATTTTAAATGTTTTCAAATGAAGAATTAATTCGAAACAAGCTAAAAATAGTTTATTGCTCCGAATTGTCGTTTAACAAACAAACGATAACTCGTGAACTATTTTTACAAAACAAAATAAGTCACACTGAAATTACTAATTATTTGCACACGTTAATTTCACATTTGTAAAGTGAATTTGGAAAAATTTGTGAATTTTTTATGAATAAAATGAACATTTCACTTTCGCTTCTTCACTTTTTTCCTATTTTCTGGTCAAAATAAAACAAAAGCAGCTTGTTTCGAATTAATTCTTCATATGAAAACATTTAAAATTTTCAACATTTTCAATTTTCACACCTAAATTACAAAAGATGCAAATTTTGACAGTTAAATGAAGAATGTTGCAACTCTTTGAAGCACTTACATGTTAAACTTGGATTAAGATATTAATTACACTATCATCTTGCCTCGGTTGTAGAAAATTGTAATTTTACTTAAACACATTTTATCTTAAAGCAAATCTATGTAAAAGATTTTTTGGACACAGATCTAGCTGATTCCTTTTTCTAATGTGCCATTAATATAATTACATATTTGATTTAATTTGAGCTCGTATTAAATTTTGCTCTTTAAATGTTTATTATATAAAATACGTACTTGTCAATTTATTGATACTTGCTAAATAAGCTTGAATACATTCATTTATGGTTTCTCGCAAAGTGCGTTTTAAAAAATTTAACTCTAAAATATTATTCAAATGAATAAACAAAGTCATTCAAAAGCAACTCTTGCATATTAATTTGTCGATGTTGATAATTTATAAATATGCTTTTCGCTAAATGAATAAGCTCTCTCAGTTTTCAAGTTTTTTTTTGTAGAGGCTTTTATTAAATAAAAACATAAACACTGATACAGAAACGGAACACCTCTTTTGATCGGTCACCTCTACTAACGGACACTAAAATAAAATACCCTCATAAGTTAACTCAATTAAAGATACCCTCTCTACAACGGCCACCTCTTTATAATGGTCAGATTTTTTGGGCTCCTTTAGTATCCCTTGTAGAGAGGTTTCACTGTACTAATTTTTTTATGGCGCTAAAGCTTCTACAATTAGTCTGAAGGACTTGAAAGTATCGTTATAAAACGCTTACATAGCACGAATGTGTTTTCTTTTTTAATTTTTTATTTTAAAACTGGAATTCATGATGTTTTAATAAATATCTAACTTGATTGTTATCAAATTTTTATACTAATCTGTACTAAGCTAAAATGTTTGAAGGTCTTCGCTTGTTTTTCTGAATAAATTTAATTTATTTTTAACGTGTATTACTTTTCACCCATGTATTGCTTGTATAAACTCAGCTGCTACATAATTATATAAGCGATAATAACTTTTTTAAATCCTAACTTTCTCTTTTTCTTTTATCTAGAAAGTACAATATTGTAAAGCCAGTAAAGCTTGTCCCTTGCCCATAAAGGAAATTCCGGCTTTAAAAGAACACCATATAAACAAAAGTTTTTTACCGCTTATGTAATTTTTTAAAACATTTTAAATAGAAAATTATACAAAAAAGTAAACACAATAAAAAAGTTTATTCAATTTGAATTTAACATATGAAAGAGTTATGTACGATATGAATTTGGATGCAGAAAAAGATTGCTATCACGTGTTTTCAGTATTTATGTTGACGCCGATATTTGTGAAGAAGTCTGAAAATACAAGCATCAGTGCATGAGCTAAAATGCGCACATCAACCGGCCTTGCAAGCTCCTAGATTTTTTAAGCACGTTTTTTATTCTCCATTCTTTTCACTATGTGAAAATAAAGATTTTTATATGAAAACTTTTTTTATCGCCCTTAAAATTGATTAATTCATATTTCAAACATTTTATTAGTAAATAACTTAAAAATTTCAAAATGACACGGTAATTGATACATTTTTTAAATGAATCATTTTTATTTCTTGACATGGAAATATGTGAATTGAAACATTTTTTCCGTATATACTTAGCCAAAAATGACATTTTAGCTATTTTGTGAATTCTATCAGAATATTAAGCTTAATTGAGTTTAATCAACAAAGTTACTCACATGAAACGTAATTTTTTGAGCACACCAAAAATGAAAAGCTAAAAAATTGGCCTGCATTCATTAAATTTATTTTATAGTAATTAGATTATTATATAACATAAATCACTGTAAATTCATGACGTTAAAAAAATTTCCACAGGTTGTTGGACTCATCCTTTTAGGATTGGGCACTTATTTACTTATTGCACTAATAAAAAGCGATGTCACAGAAAAAGGCTCGAAAATATTTTCCATCTTGGTGATCGTCAGCGGTTCCTTGATATTCTTAATTTCATGGGCCGGATGCTGGGGCGCAATGAAAGAACATAAATGTTTACTCTATAGCGTAAATACAAAGTTTATCGCACGCTCAATTTCTAAACATCGCTAACATTTTCAGTACGGAGCAATTGTTGGGGGTTTAGCTATTTTCCAACTGATTCTTGCTTTCTGTCTCATCGGCATTATCGGCAAAGTATGTATCATTGTATTGACTTATTCAAGTTCCGCTTAATTTCATTTACAGAACTCGGGAATAGTGAGAGACGAGATGATTACGTCGATGAAAAGGTATCCGTTCTACAAAAGAGATGACGAGAAAAAGATTGCAATCGATGAACTGCAGTGGCATTTGTCTTGTTGCGGTTGGGAAAAGGGACCTGAAGATTGGAAAGAAAATTTCAAAAATTATACAGACGAATTGCCTCGTTCGTGCTGCTTCGATCCAGATGATGAAGAGGAACAAAAAGAACAAATGCACAATGCACCTGAAAAGCTGTGCACATTGAAAACCGAGGGACATTTTAAGAAGGGTTGCGCCGTTGAGTTTGAAAGATTGTTTGTGCTTGTCATTTTCATTATATTTGGCTTTTTAGCCGCGGTTGCCTTAATTCAGCTGGTTGCTGGTTGCTTCGCTTGTACGCTCGGAGCCGCTGTCGCGTAAATTCAATGCATTTGATTTATGCTAATCCCGTAAAAAATTTTATCTACTAAATCAATTTGTCGCTGCAATTATAAATTTAAGCCGATTTTCTTCTCTCAAAGAACTTGTCAATTGACTCAAAGTCGCTTAAGCTTGATACAATCTCAAAATTAATGCATTTAAGAGAGATAAATTTTAAAAATATCAAATTTCACACATTTTATAATAAAAATTTAATTAAATTTATCTTATTTTCGCAATCAATATTTAATGAGGGCAAACATTTTTAATTTAAAACTTGAGAGGCTTTTTTAAAATTTTGGTTAAATCTTGTACTCAAAATTTATTAAAAAACATGTTTTTACAAATAAATTTTTTTTCACAACAAAGTAGGTGCTAGTTTCGAAAGTGCGGCGAACCACTGGTGTTTAACTGCTTGGTGCATGCGAATTCGATCATTAGGATTTTCAGCTGTGTGCACTTGTGAACAAATTCAACTCCGGCTTCGGTTTTAATTGCTGCTCTCAAATCCTCCTCCAATATTTTAATAAAGTTTTCATTTGTTTCGCCTTCGAATGCATTTTTGATTATTTATTATTTTCGTAATGAATATTGGCTAATCTGTGACCCGGATTTTGGTTTTGGTAATATTTTCGATATCGCTGTCATGTCACGTGAAAGATTTTTTTAAGGTTTGTTTTACATGCAAAATTCGTTTTTATCCTAAAATCTTTCTCATAGGTAAATCTAGAATTGGTCAATTACTTCTTGTTGATTGTTTCATTGAGATATTAATTTAAAAACTATGATTATCATCCTGTTTCGAGCTGCGATTTTAAGCTGCTGTATCGAAAGTAGTCGCGAGTTCCAACCCACAACAATTAACAATCCATTGCTTACATAAAATGATTTGATAGCGATTTTCAAAAAAAAAAATTAACAGAAAGTGTTTCGATTTTCGAAGTGTCAACTTGTGAAATGATTTTATAAAAAATGTTTCCTAAACGAGAAATGCAAACAAACGTTCAAGTTTATTAGCAAACATCTTTTCGCTTTTCGCATCGAATCCTGTTCATTAAGTGAATACCTTTGAACTGAACATTTTAATTGATGCTTGGTTCTTTTGCTAATGCAAATTTTCATCGCCCTTATTTTTTATTTTAGCATTTGACGGTTTGCTTGTTAGCACTTTCAAATGTTCTTAAGTTATGAAATTAAAAAATTGAAGCAACAAATCGATGACATTAAAAACGAGGGTTTCTTATCCAATAAAGTACACGCTTTTCATTTAAAAATAAAGGTAACTAGCTTTAGAGCATGTAGAAATCATTTTTGCGTGACCAGAGTGCATACTTTTCCCCAAGTGAACAGCGATCGAAAACAGAAAAAAAAATTAAAAATTTACATTTTGAAAAAATGAAAAAGTGATTCAGTTTA
>NCKU01003685.1:0-14367 GCA_003675995.1 Dinothrombium tinctorium | reverse complement strand
GTAAACAGATGCCATTTTTCGTCTTTGAATATATCAATCAATTTGAGAAAATTGCGTGCATATTTCCAGCTTATCATTTTCCCGTTTTTCACGATCGAGAACACGAATCTTACTTTACGGTAGCATTTATAAGGCCCAAAAACAAACACAACTTCGTTACTCTCTCCGTTCGCTTTTTCTGTTACTAATGCACCGAGTAATTCGATCAAAACCGCACCACAATCTTCCTCGCCATCGAATTTCACAGAAAATCTAATTTATTTACAGATAAACTTTCATTCATATTTTAACATAAATTAGTTTGAATACAATTCAAATAGCAATTAAAAAATGTTTTAGGTTCACAGGTTTAAAAAATTTATAATTTGATTTAAAATCTCAACTCGCTGAATCAAGTTTTTTAATTAACAAAAGCTTACAGCTCACGACTTTTTTGAAGTAAAATCATCAACAATATTATCATTATAGATAATAATCAGCTAATTTATTCTATGGTTGTCATTCCGTCTTTGTAGAAAAAAGAAATTTGACTAAAAAATTTCAATGTTCAAAACAAAGCTGAGTTTAAATATTGAAAGTTTTGCGAGGTTGTTTTTAGGTAATTTTGCATTAAACATTTCGTTGCGTTTCATTTTCCTCTAAATTTCAAAACTGGAATATAAATTTTTAAATTTGACTTAGATCAGTTTATCAATCACTGCACCTTTTGTTTGCGTAGTGAAAATCTTTCTATTGAAGCTCGCTTCACTTTTGAAAATTTTTTATTAAGATCTATTTTCAAAAGCGAACATGCAAAGTGAATAAGTTATGAACGAATCTGGAATAGTGCTTTTATGCCGATTGTTTTCTTTGCATAGAAAAAAAAGCAGAACACAATTTTAAAATATTGAAAACGAGAGATAAATATTTAAAAATAAATTATTTTCCGCAAAATAAAAAAGTTATTTTTGCACATGAAAAGCGCTCTATACGCGCTACCGAATTATCGAGCACAAATCCGCAGATTTTCTGCTCTTTCTCTTTGAAATGAGATGCTTTTTTGAAACGAAATGATCGAAAAAATTCATTGTGCACACGAAACCAGAGTGACACCGATCAACTCTATTCACGAATCAATGTTTCATAAAAACGAGCGCAAGATGTAAAAAGGTAGTCATAATTCGCCTCACGTCTCAACTGGCGTTCAATTATTTTTTATTGTCAGTAGACGTGTGACGGTTACAAATATGAATTCACCTGTTGTCAGTTAAGCGAAATGTGAGTGAGAGAAAAGCGTTAAGCAATAAATCACTCGCAAGCCGAGTTTATTATTATTATTAGCGATGAGATTTTTGAGAATGTCCTAATTTTGAAAAAGTGTCCCAATAAACAAGGGGCAAAATGAACATTATAGATGGAGTAGAAATATCAAAAAATTTTTAATTTTGTTTTCCCAAAAATTCAAATTTTTCCCAAATTGTCCCAACTTTTATTAATTTTCATACTTTTCTCGTGAAGCAGTAATATAAAATGTTTCTCATTAAAGAAATTTTATTGCTCATAAAAATTTAGTAGTATTATTAGTTATTAAAAATTCTGTCTAAATTTTAAAATTAAATCGGAATCAACGGAGAAATTATTGAATAGATTTACCCTTAAAATACTTTCCACACCATGAAAATGTGATTGCAAATGCAATAATTGTTTGAATAATAGATAATACTTAGCTCAAAGAACTTGATCAACATATTTTGTAGATAATAAATTTTTCTTATTTTCAAATACAACAATTTATTTCGAAAATGTGACGATATTTTTATCACTTTTGTCTATGAAAGCCCATATTCTTGAGGCAGCATTGTTTCACAAAAAATTAATATTAATTTTATGTTAGAAATACATTTTCAATTATTTTTGAGTCTCTTTTCATCTTTAAAAAGACAGAAACTTTTTTGAACTAAGCTTATAATATTTAGTTTTAGTTATATTGGAGAATCAATGTGGAAAAAGTAGCATCTCACTAAAGCAATAAACATAAAAATATTGAAATTACATGGTGTTTTTCAAAGGAAAAATTTTTTAGAAAAAGTTTTTTCTTTGTTCGTCACTTTTTAAACTAACAAATTAGTGTTACCAAAACTGTATAAATTTTAATATTTTTCGTAAAGAGAGAGAGAGAGAGAAGTTTTAACATTAAACACTTTTTGATGTTAACTTCATCAATTGAATTTGTATAAATTGAGAAATGTCACAAAATTTTATGCCCTAATTTTTGTCTCAAAAATGGATTTCAAAATGTCCCAAAAATCCCATCTTTAATTATTATGTTGCATCGCGTAAAATCAACTTTCTTACTGTAAAACGAACGCCTCTTGCAATCGACAATGGTTTCGAAATTCGGTGAATACTCGCTGAAAGTGATCGCTCGCGTTGAACTGTAAATGAAAGTCAGCGGCAGAGCTGTCGTTCTGCAAACTCCATTTAGATGTATCTTGAATGGAGAGACAATCAAGCGCTTATAAAGTTTTAATTGACTTAATTGATTGAGTAAAAGTACAAACCGTGAAATTTATGCACGAATTTGGTTTGAAAAGGTCTCCACTTCGAAAAACGACTTCGTCGGCGTCATTAAAATTTTCAAAGAGACAGTAATTAATCTTTGATGTTGTTTTTTCTGCGATCGCAATTAGCAAAATGAAAGCGAAACTGTAGTTGAGTCGTATCATTGCTTTGCGAATAACTGAAAACACGAAGTCTAACAAATGCATTTCGATTGATATTTAGACGAAATAAACAAATTAGATTTCTGTTTCGGTTAAAATCAATTCGCTTGTATGGCTTGCGTATGTGTTGTTCGCTGTTTGTCGTCGCCATGCATACAATTTAAACGTCTAAGTGGCCGAAAAGGGCTCGATGAGCCATCGTTTTCAGCGCACTGTTTTCGCGAACAGCCACTATAACACTTATTTTTAACTTTTATTAGGCAAATTGTCGACAAAAGGGTGCTTCGAAATTTAAAAAAGAAAGAGACGCGTAACGCTTGCTATTCATAAAATTTCAATGAGATACTGTTTTCACGAGAATAGCGAAAGGTTAGAGAGCAGAAAGCAATTGAAAAATGTTCGTTTACTCTTTTCTCTCGCAACAATGAGGCATTGGAATAGAGAAAAAGTACTTACTTTTCCTCTGACTTTTCGTTGCGCTTCTTCTCTTTTTTGCATCGCGAATTAACTTCGATTGTGAGAAATTCAATCACGAATAAAGCTATTTATGCAAATCGATGCAATTTTCAATCGTTCAAATGTTGCGCTGCATTTAAATGAAAACACTTTTGCAAAATTTGAAACTGATTTAATATTGGCAAAGTAAAAGGGCTTGCGGATACAATTTTACTCAATTGACTTTTCAATTTACTTTTATTTCAATGAAAACAATTGAACGAATTGATGAGTACAGAGAGGAAAACAGTTTTATTCGTTTGTAACATGAAAATGGAAGATTATATGCGACGTGAACAAAAGAGAGAGAAAATACCCTGCGATCCATTATAAACAGTCTACTGTGCGAATCAGGCTAATTTACGCCACTCTGGCCATTAATTGACTAAAGCAGTAAACTTTGTTAATTACGATTCGTCAACCGAATTACAATTTTGTGAACAAAGCGAGCACAGAGTTACTTCACAACACGACGTGTTTGCATAGTTCCTATAAACTACATCATGCTAAACATCATATCTATATTTATATAATAATATCAACGAATTATAATTTTTCTTATTATATTTTCGCTTTACGCATATCGAATTAAAACGCAATGCAATATAATTATTCGCATTTTTCATTTGAATTATAGATTGCTATGCTACTTTAATTGATTCTTCTAATGTACACTATTCTTTGTTTCACTTATCAACAGTTTCTTGTATTAAACACGGAAATTATTTTTTATGAAGTTATGACTGATAGCTGAAAGATGAAGTCGAAAATTTATCGAACCTTTAGATGAGTACAGCGAAAAGATCGATTTGCTTTTTTAATCTTAAGCATACTGTTGCTGCTAATATAAGTATGCGTGAACAGGCAGACACTGAGTTTCTTATTATTTGATGTGAGAAGTAGAGAAATACTGGCATTTAAAATGTAACGCTGAAAATTAAGCTCATAAATGGTGAATGGATGTTGTTTAAATTTTGGATGAGGGCTAACTTTTGCTTTCGGAGCTTGTAAAAGGACAACCAAAGATGAGAAGCTGCTTATTCCTTAATTCGATGAAATAAATATTTGCGTGTGTTAAATGCGAAAGCAGCGATTGACATTTTAATACCGAAAAATGCGTCAAACAGCAGCAGGAAAAGGAAATGTCGGATTTAATGCGTCAATTGGGTTTTTGGAAGAAAAAGAAAAGAAACGCTAATCTATTTACAAGCAAAACTCGAAAGAAATGTATTTGTGCGGTGAAACAAGCATCGGTTTAAAGTTTACTTTCGACGAGTGCTTCGTTTCGGAAACTGTGCGCAAACAGATAGCAAAGTGAAGCGAGCGGCGAGTAGCGATCTTCGCTAATCTTAATGGGTGCTCTTTGGGTGCTTAATCTCTGTAAACGTTAGGATACATAAATAAGATTATACTAACGTTAGCTTTAATTTCTAATCGCTATTATGTTATTGTTTTTCGCCCGAAATCTGCAACGTGATGAACAGTTTCCATTTAAGCGATCGGCTACACTAAACCTATTTCGAGATTGGCACAAAGAATTAATTGTTTGATACAACAGCCGTTTCGACGGGAGGCTAAACAACAATATATATACTATTAAAGTTAAACCGGGGCATGTTAAGTGAAATTGTTAACTGTTGCTGCAAGTGGCCATCACATGCTCGCGTTCCTACTCGATTGAGTGTCTCGCAAATGATGTGTGAAGTCCACTTTGTTTGCTTTGCCTTTTGCGAAATGAGCACTTTCTTGATGCATCGATGACTTTATAACCACTTGCTTTATATTTTCCGCTTCGTTTTCGCCCTCTTCTGACTTCATTTCGTTAGCGGTCAGCTTTGCCCTTTCTTCGTCGCCGTTGCTCGCGGCGTCGGTTGCACTTGTCGATGGAGGTTGGAATTTATATGGTGACTCTTCTCCGCGTATTTCGCAAACCACATTCGTTAAAGCCATGATGTAGTTTTTGGCCAGCGTGAGTGTTTCGATTTTGGACAATTTTCGTTCCAACCTCACGTGCGGAATCACTTCGCGAAGAGCTTGAAATGCGTCATTTAGACTGTGCATTCGCATACGCTCTCTTTCATTCGATTCCAATCGTCGCACGTTTCGCTCCCTTGCATTCAAAGTGGTCTTTCGACGCCTGCCGTGGCCGTGAATATTATTAGATCGCTGTCTTTTCAGCGATCGCAGAGTGATCTCATCGCAAACAAAGCTCGAATCAGTGGACTCGCTGCCATTTAGTGACTGCGACTCATCTCCACTATTAGGAGTTCTATCAGTCGACAAATTATCTTGAGTCTCATTGCTCGCATAACTGTTTCGACGCTTTCGCATTAAGTTTAGACTTTTCTGTGATGGGCGAGAAAGAAAAGTCAAATGCGAGAGATGATCACTTGCTGCGGAGCTCAATCTTCATACCTCAAGTTCGGACCGCTGCTCTCTCCAAATGCTGATCTTTTCGAGTTTGTTTTGCGAAACGCTCTCCGCAGTTTTGCCCGACTTCATTTTCATCTGCAATAAAGCGCGAGATTTTTCTTTGAGTGTACAAGCAAACAATTAAGATTAAACGACGCGCTTTCGCGATGTTTGTAGCCTTAATTAGAATTTTCACTTATTCAAAACCGTGATTCATTATTCAAAAGCATGCTAATTAAGCCACTTGTTTTGCGACCTGCATTTGTAAGTGCAGTGCATTCAGGAAGCGAGCAAGTGAGTTGAATAGAGACGCTAGGCAGATCCGCTCTCGCATTCGCCACTGATTAGGATTGCGATTTTTTTGAATTATTGCCAACAATGAATACGAAAGTAGCCGAAAAGTTTCGACCGGCGCAAGCATGCAAACTAACTAAGTGCTCATATATTACGCATAAAATGCGAACTCAATCGAATTAAGAACTTTACTTAAGATAATTGAGGCTCGTTTTCGTTCGCTTTCGTTATTTGCAAATTATTTGAATACTCAAAGTTTGCCATAATTTTTCGAAAGTTTGTGCTTACATTAATTCATTAATATTTGAGAGCAAGATTGAGGCTGTTAATTTCTTCATTAATGAGCGCATTTGATGAAAGGCTTTTGCTTCTTTTTACTGTTTTGTTTTCTGTTTGCTGCTGTGAAAATTAAAAAACGAAGCGTACGCAAAATACATTGTGACATTGTGCATTCATGAATTCTCGGTGTTTACATTCTTTTCAAATCGCGAAAAAAGTCACAAATTTCAATGCGCAGTAAATTGTAATTAAAGAAGAAATTGTATTGCGTGCAACATTTTTAAATGCGCTTTTTGTCGCAGTTAATTGTTGATAAAACTGTAATTCGTTTAAATATTTTATTTACATTTCTCTGCAAAAAGGTAAACGCAAGCGACGAAATGTTGACACACTTCATTAATGAGAAAATGCATGAAATTAAATCAAAGTGAAGAGAGAAAAAATCGATTCGAACGCGGTTCACTCGTTTTTTGTTTCTAAAATGTGCGAAACACGGCCTGTACAAAATTGCGTGAAAACGTGTGTGCTTGCATTATATTCATTACTGCTTCGCTCGTCTTTTCTGAAATTGACATTTCAATTGCGAGCGAACTTCGTTGTGATCAAAAAAGTTTTCAATGAATTTGAGGAGAACTTTTTTGACACTTTCAATAATATAACCTTATTTGCAAATATTTCAAGATTACTTTAAATGCAAAGTGTACGTGTTCTCTCTCTAGCTCTCTTTCTTGTTTAATAAATAGTGAACGAAACAAATTTTGCATTTCGCGTTCACGACGAAGCTTGAAAATATTCATGTTTACTTCGTTTACGGGTTCGAGAAACGCTTCATTCTTCGCTTCACTCTGCATTCTCGACAATTGCTTCTCTGTTTGTCTAAAAATTGCTCCATTTGCTCTTCTAAACTCTGTTTCAATTGCACAATATCTCGTGCGCGCACAGGCAATCATTTCAAAACGAGTACGATCGCCAATTAGATCTTCACTTTCGCTTTATCATAATTCAAATTTTTGCAAAAGTTATTCTTTATAACTTTAATTACAAAAAAAAGAAAAACATCTGAAAACTTTTTGTAATGTTTATTTAGTTTATAGCTTTATAATTTTATTAAGTTTATTAAATAAGACCAGTTAGGTTCGATTATGAAAAAGCAGAAAACACTAATGAATTTTTAAGTAATCGATATTTTTCTTTTTTCTCTTTTTGAATTAAAGAATGAATGGATGAATACTCTTCTTCTTTTATTTTTTATTCCCTATTAACATGAGCCCTTAAAAATTTGGAATTTTTTTAAATTGATATATTTGGTGCAGTTGGAAAGCAAAATGAAATCGTTCAAAACATTTCTGATCTAAAATGCTTCTTCTTTATTATTTCATTTTTTCTTTTGATGTTTTTTAATAAAATAGTTAAACATATGATTAAAATAAAACTATCTCAAAACTCGATACGGCTAATTTTATTACTAAGCATGAAATATTTAGATAAATTTGACCTGCAAACATACAGAGTGTCAGTTTCGAGAGTACCCATTATCAGACTCTATTTATTAAACCATATTTAAAGATATTAAAGATAAAAACATGAAATTTCTTAGCAAAGTGCAACATTAATCGAAAATTAATATGAATTAATTCGTAAACAAATCAGCCATCGGATTCTTGAGTTTTCATGTTTCGCACAAAGTCCATGTTACACCTTGTATTTAACAATGAAGACCCATTAAGTGTAACTGATGACTCGTTACTTATGACTCGTTACGATGCAAAAATTAATAATGAATTCATAACAAACCGAAATTTATCATTAACAGTGCAAAATGAACCACGAAAATTCTATGAGCTAGTATTAAATATAAGTAACGGGAGCTTTAAAATAATTGACCTGTTATATAGAAGTTGATCCGAATTTAACATTCTAATGAATGAATGATTTTTCATTACTCATGTTACACTCATTTTTGAAGTATTCAAGAGTTTAAATAACCACACGATCAAGTGGTGCAGATTGTAAAAAAGGAATGCAAAATAGCTCAATGCATTTTTCAACTTACAAGTTTTTTGAAATAATCATTGAACATTTTGTAAAACTTTCTCTAACTTAGGATTTATATTAAATATCATAAGCAGCCAGTTTTACAAAACTTCAACTAAAATCTTTCGTGATTTGATGAAAATATCACTTAAAAATGCAAGCCAAACAATTTTTTTGTACTCATCATTACAACTTACAAGTACAATTTTACAAGGCTTAAGAATATTGATTGAGTGTTTAATTTGTTTAATATATATTCAGAGTAGAATACCTTTTTAATTTAGTTAAAAATCTAAAAAATTCGAGAAAAAATTTCATTAATTAACTGAAACTATATTACTTTTATGCGAGTTAACTCATCAAGCATAGAAATACCGAAGTATTTTTTAATCAAAGCTAAAATTTTATGAATTAAATAAAAATTTCCAAAAATAACAAAAATTGCATAAATGAAAGATTTGTTCATCACGAAGGCAAAATTTATTATTTCCTCTATTAGTCTGATACAACTTGGTTTGTATAGTTTACGTTTAATACTCTTTAAATAAGCAATTAGATTTCAATGAACTTATTAAAGAAAAGAATACCTAAAAAGGCACATGTATTTCATAATTTGAAAAATAAATTCCATATGGCACATCCAGTTGGTGTTCAACAATGAAAACTTCAAAAAATTTTGCCACCTCAATCTTCACCTTATATGTTTAAAAGAAAGCGATAAAAGTTAGAGAAAGGGTCTAGATGATTTTTTGTTTAAAATTGATTTTCCCATAGATTCAATGTATAAGAAAATTGTTTGAAAATTAATTGCGTGAGAGAGAGGGATTTTAAAGGCCAACATTGAATAGTAACCTATGCTCATTTTTTTTGAGTTCTACAAAATAGGCTGGGTTCCATCTCTCCATGCTCAAGTTATTTTTTCACGATAATCACACAACTGGTGCTTCCAAACTTTCTATTGTCTCATATCTATGTAATGCAGGGAAGTGTGATTTCAGTGGTAATTTCATTTTCTTTCACATATCTTTCTACATCTTATAATCTTACAGTGTTTTAAACTTACATTTCACATTTTGAAGAAAGTCTTTCATATTTTGCAACAACACTTTCATCGCGTGCTTTGGTGTAAACATTTAAATTCATTAAAAATAATTAATTAGTTAAATTCATTTTTTAATTGGTGTAAACAAAGCACGCGATGAAAGTGTTGTTGCAAAATATGAAAGACTTTCTTCAAAATGTGAAATGTAAGTTTAAAACACTGTATTTGTCGCTTCCAGTTCCAATTTCTGGTAATCAAGAATTTTAAGTGAATATTCGGTGTAAGCAACTTTTATTTATGCTCTTACTTGTTAGCTTTTATTTTTCAAATTCTCATGAATAAACAATTAATAAAATCAATAATTGAGCCTCGTTTTTATTTCTTAAGTTAAATGTATTCGTGAGAAATTTGATCTTTTTTATTATAAGTCGTTGAAGTGTCATAACAAATTATCTATAAGAAACAAATAATAACAATTTTGTAATTGAAATTTCCATACAAAAAATTCGCATTGGTTCTGATTAGTGTTCTTGCTTGGCATTAAAATGAATTAAAATAGAAACTCTGAAAATTTGTGAAATCAGTAAACCTGAAGAAATATCGAACAAGTGCTTTGTTCGATTTTTGATAAAATACCATATACATAAGTATAGATGATTTTTTTATAATTAAAATATTGCTATCCCTTAAGTAGATAGTTAATTGATCTATAGAGGATTAAACCTGATATGCAATACTAATTATTTGGCTGGCAAAGTTGAGTGCAGAGAAGCAGCAAATACGCTAACGTATTGAATTACGGCGCTAATTTTGGAATGGAACTGGAAACGCAATTCAATACTGATGCTAATGGATTAGTATTGAAAAGAAGCTTAAGGTGCAGCACTTCAAGGATTGAATATTAAAATAAGGGAAATGATATTCCAATCAAAAGTTGAAATGCAATGATTTTCATAATGGTTGTCTATCATTTCATACGCATTGAGGTCGTAATCTGTAAGCACTTCAAACAATGCTTTGAAAATGTGCAAGTGATTAAGAAGGGCGAAGCGAATCTAATTTATAATAGCGCGAAAATTGTTTACTCAGCTTGGCAATTTTGAAAAAAGAGAAGCGCTGCGTTTATCGAATGCGATTTCATTCAAAATTTAGAGCGCCTCTCGCGCAAACAATGCGTTCATATTAATTTTTTAATCGCAGCGTGATTCTCAAAATGATCAAAGCTCAGCGATTGCCATCAATTATTACGCGAGAGCTTCGCGAAGGCGAAGTAAATAAGCTTTACATAGATTAACGCAACGCTTTTTCGAAACGTGCACGAATCGATCACTCGGAGTACGGCGAGCGAAAGGTTTCGATTAGGGCGACTGATTACGAGTATACATGCGACGCTCGCGTAGGTGTAAAGATTGAGCGAGTACTGAGAATGTTTGTGGGGGGTTATGTGTTCTGTAGAAAGCAATTTGAAACGCAAGTAAAGATGAAATAGGAGAAAAAGATGCGTAAATCTCGTAATAAAGATAAAAAAGGGAAAAAGTTTCGACTGTTTGTTTTTAAGCCATGAATTGCGTTGAAAATAAAAACGATGCAAAAGCGACTTAAACAAGTCATCCTTTGAGAGATGAATTTGTGGAAACCGAACGAGAGGAAAAAAAGATTTTCGTTTTGCTGTAAAATGAAAATTAGAGAGAAAAGAAGAAAAGAAAGCAATGAACACAAAGGCAAAAGTAGAGAAAAGTCGAGAAGGGAAAAGAGAGCGAAAAAAGCTTTTTGAACATTAAACAAATCTATACTGAAATTTATTAATTCGCTTTCGAAACTCAACAAGCGCTTTTTGTTGCTTATAAAATATCTAGCGTATTCGTTCGTTTCCTCGTACATTCTTCTCTCTGTATTACAAAGGATTATTTGCTTATTGATATATATTTTTTGAAAATAAATCCAAAAATATGATTTCGCCGTTGGATTGAAAAAAAAACTTTGCGACAAAAGCTAAGCAAACTTTTTCTGGCACAATTTTTGCTTTACTTCGAAACTGTACAAAGCAAAAAATAAAATAAACTAAATTCTGTTCACCGCTCAAATAAAATTTTGTTTCAAAATTGGAAAAACTTCTGTGAATCTAATGTTGTAATTGTATTTTAGAATCTTTTCGAATTTGCTCAAACATAAATTTTGAAATAACATGACGATGATATTCTCTTCATTTTCGTGTTTGACAGATCGTGTTCGTCGAAATTAAGTCGTCACTCGCAAAATAAGGCCAATTTTAGGAAAAATTACGCTAATTCGCCTTTTCATTAATTAAATTTCGCTATTTTTCATTTCCAAGCCTCTAAACAGAATGACAAAGAAATTGCTTGTTTATTGCGCGTAAAATGCTTTTTCGCTGTAATAAAATTTTCTACTTTCGCAAAAATTTTCAACTTTTGTAATAAAATCTAATGAAAACTACTTTCAAAATGTACGACATTTGTCAAATGCGTCAGCATTTTTTCTCAACGCTAAATAATAAATTCAACGACCTTTATTTCATCGCTACAATGAAACGAAACGATGTGCGAAATCATCTCTCGCGCGATGCGAAACGCAACTAACATTTTTTCATAGTTATGCAACCGATTTTATGAAATCGAGCTTCTTATAAAAACGCGAAGAAAATGCTTCTTATAAAAAATCAATTCAGGCGTAAATTTTATATCCGTTGAATTTGTAAAGAGCAATGAAAAGCAAACTCAGTTTTTGCGCTAAGCACGTTACCGAGTAAAAACAGTAGAATCTATGTTCGCGCAAGTCTACGTATGCTAATTCAATCAAATTTTGGTTTGCAGCTTGAAACAATAAGAGAAAATACAAATGTGCAAATTTTCAATAGCGAAATGAGTGCGTTGCAATCGCTATATTCAAATTCTTTGGAGAACGCGAAATCTGCCTCAAGAAAAAACTAGCAAAACAATACTTAATATGGACAAGTTTACGAGTTTATTAGTTTCCTCTACTGATAAAAGTGATTGTAAGCCAATGCGAAATTTGAACAACTAAACTGTATCTTTATGAAACATTCAACTGCACACATGAAGGTATTTATATCTTTAACAAACTTCACTTCAAAAATAGAGGCTTAAACAAATTTCTATTTTATGATTGTAAAAATAAAAACCATAGAAAATATTTATGAATTTAATCGAAATCTAAATGATTGTGATCACATATACAGGCACCGCTGACCGCCAAAATGTGTATACTGAAAATAACGTTTAGTATTCTCACAATATAAAAAAGCTTCCACCGAAAGTATAAAAACGCACGTTCAGTTGCACATACACTTTCGGAGATAATAAAATTTCTCTATCAATTTTTAAAATTAAGAATTAGTGTTGTGCCTTAAGTTAAAGATCATATTAAAAAAAAAACAATTTAACTTTTTGCGACAAATTGACCACTTCAAGTCTCCTCTTATATTCAAGATAAAAATTTATCGCATTTAGCGAAAAAAAATGATGCAGATTTTGGGATAGGAACGTTATTATTTCCGACACACTACAGTTTCGAAAAATTTGTTTGTCGATATCTAATCGCTTAAAATGTGTATTTATATGTGTATTTTATTCAGAGTTCTAGAAGACATTTAAACGCATTTAAAAGTAAAATTCAGCACATAAATCTATAAAAATTGCGTTTAAATGAACAAGTTCAAATAAACACTGTTTGTTCGGTCATCGACAAATTGGAGGCCAAGTTTTTCGCATTTTCTTACCACGTTTCAAAGCATTGCAAACAGAAATGCTCATTTCGTTAATAGAAATTCACAATTCACTTGCTTTTTACTTTATATCGTTTAATTATTTTTCAAAACTTTTGGAATTAAAATGGAATTAAGAATGTGCTAATAAAACAGCGATGATGTCAATGATTTGTTGTAGTTTAAAAAAACGATTACAGAGTTATAGTCTCTTTAATAAATAAGATTTTGTGATTCATTTAAAATCGCTAATTTGCTTAAGGCCATCAATAGTAAGATTATGCATTAATTGTCACGCTGGTATCGTTATTAATAGTGTTGTTTATAGATTAAAGTTATATTTTGAATTGGTAGACGAACGCATCTTTCCATCACTTATCGCATAGACGAACTTTTCTGATACTGAACCTGTAATCAAAACTTTATTGACAGTTCAAACATTTCAAGGGTTAATAAAACCTGAATTTTTAAACACAAGTTATCTTTAGCAAACCTGTAAATACAATGCTTTTTAGAGTCAAATTTAAATAAAATATCGCGTAGAAAGTCAGTGAAAAGGAGATGTAAGTGTGAGATTCGAATCCACAGCCTCTTCCTTACATTACAAATGTTCTAACCATTAACCTATTGAGAATTTCTGCATTTCAGGGCTCACTTTTGCAATGCAATAATCGCGTACGCGGTAAATATCACTCAAGTTGTTGACCATTATTCAATTAAAATTTTTGGTCGTGATAAAGTCAAATCGAGTTTAGACTCGATTGTTTATAATTTAAGGCTCAAAATGCCAATGTTTCTGTAAAAATAATAAATAAATATTTCTAGTGTCTACTTATTTGAAGTTCACTCTACAATCAGTTAATTACTTTGTAATCAATATAATGATGAAATTAGAGAGCAAACATCTCTTTAGATTGTCTCATTTTATGATGAGTTCAAAAGTAAAATTTATTGAAATGATAAAATTAGCTTTTTTCAAGCCAAACTTATGTTTTTATGCTTATGCAAAATTTAAAAATAAAGACAGCAAAATTTTTTAATTTAATCGATTTTCAAAAAGTTGAGGTTTTTAAAAATTTCAGCTTCTTTTCTCGAAACTTTTCATTATTTTTTATTTTTTAGAGTTTAGTTTACAAAAGGTTTTCTATTGACCCTTAAATATTTCGCGACCATCAACGATACAGCAGCTTAAAATCATCTACTGTGCATTTCTTTGTGTGAAAATTTTGGTTAAAATCGGCCATTCACAGTTTACAAGTGTCCCTTGTTAGTTGAATTTTCATTCATAAAACTAGAGACAAAAGTGTTTTTGGTAATTTTGCGTTAAAAATAGAGCAAAATTCAATTCTTGGATAAAAATGTCTAAC